>CAUYRT010000798.1:0-202515 GCA_963574885.1 Lepilemur ruficaudatus
CTAGGAAGCTCAAAATCAAATTTGTGGGTGACTTTTTAAGGAACTATCAAAGACCTTAAGACATATTCTATGGACATATTAACCTTACCTAAGTTTAGATTGATTTTCCTCTCCATATTTTCCTTTCACCCAGAAATTTTATACCTTGTTATATAATCTCTATAATCTGCCTTCAGATACTTTTTAGAATGAGAAGGTTCAAATAAATGCATAAAAATAAAACACTTGCCATGTCCTGTCTTGTCATTCCCTCTTCTAGAGCACCCATCAGAGTCCCAGAAGGTGCCTGCCCTAGGAAATGGTGCAAATTTAGCAAGAGGCACTGAGGGTGTCCTCGCAAGCCGCAGCTTGCCCCTCAACACTCTCCTCTTAACTATGCTGTTTCAAACCTTTTAAAAAGTCTTAAGTTTATTTAGCGAAGTGTTCTTTAGCCCTTGTAAATATTGTAAGACCGCATTGTAATAGAGTTCTGGTGAATCTGATTGTTGACCAAAGGGGGATACTGTTTACCGTTGTGCTTAGAAGTCGCAGTGGGTACAGGCACTGGGTCTAGCTTCAGAGCACCTAGATCAGAAGTGCAGTGTGCCATTTGCTGGCGGTGTTCCCTGGCGCAAGTTATGCATCCTCTCTGTGACTCAGTTGTATCACCTGCTGAATGAGACTAATAGTAGTATCTGCCATAGGTGCTTAGAACAGTGTCTGCACATAGTAGGAATGAAATCATGTTAGCTCTTTTTATTACTACATCTCAAATAGATTTTCCTGGCGTTGAAATATGAGTGATAAATTGAATTCAGCTCTTTTCCCTCCTCAGGTGTTTGCCTTGCATAAGTACCTTGAAATAATGTGTCTACAGTAGATTTGCAATTTTCTTTTGAATGCCTGAGTAAAAGACACCAGTTGTTACTGATACTGTAGGCATTTGAAATTCACACTGATTGAATTGCTGACAACAGACTGCGATAGAGAGTAAAAAGCAGCAACCTTCTTCTGTAAATTTTGAATGAGAGCGTCTCATGTGTGCAGTTGGTTTTGCTGCATTCCCACTTCAGCAGATAGCTCATCAGTTCTTTGGCTCTGTCTTTGGAAGAAAAAAAAAGGCTAAAGATGGAGAGTTTTAAAACACAAGGAAAGAAAAAGAAATTACTTTGAAATTGCCCACATTGTTGGGTTGGAGGGTGTTTATTTGGAAAAATGGCTTTTTATCTATAAGACTGTTTCAGTGGTGGTGTATCAGAACTGCATGTCACTAGTAGTTTGCTATTAAACCAACATTTGTATTTCAAGCTATAGGAAAATGAATAGAAAAACCAGTTTATCTGGTATTTTATTCCCAACCCCCAGTCACCATAACCAAGGCATTTTTAAGACCTCCTTAAGCTGGAAGCACCTGACCACATGTTATTTAAAACATATTAAGATGTACCTACTTCCTCATCTATTACATATACTTTGTATATAGTTGTATAACTGCCTGCAAAGTAGAGAAAAACTTGTTCCCTGCAGGTTAAATTCAGTAGAGTTGCCATTGGCTAAGTGACAGAATTTTGTGTTTGTTCAACATTTAATTAAAAATTCATTCATTTTGATTCTGAGGTTTTACTTTTCATATTTTTGGAGCTAATCATTTTTGGGGTCTCAAACATTTTTGGGGCCTCCTAAGGTATTCATAGATCCTAGGCACTGTGCTTGTCAACCTGAGAGTTGAAACGGCCCTGCACACAGTCCAATCCCAGCTCAGAGTAGGAAATCGTCAAACGCCTGGTAAGTACATAGAACGGAGGAGTGGAGGGCTCCCTCAGCAAGAGCATTTCACTGTTTTCTGAGAAGCTGTCAGCGAGAGAGATGGGGGATAGTAATCAGAGAGACGCAGAGACTGAGAGGCAGAGGGAGATACACAAATTAAAGACAGAGAGACAGAGAAGGGGAGATATTGAAAGATGGAGAGAGAATCCCAGAGAGATTGATCGATTCCCCAATTAAAGTTGCATTTTAAAAGTTACCCAGCTGTTTCACACAATCCTGGGATCATCTTAATTTGTATGATAGTTTGCAGTTTGCAAAGCAATTCTTAGGGATCATTGCATTTCAGATTCGACCCCAACCTTGTATTACAGGTAAGGAAATTGACTTGTTCACGTTACATTTGTAGAGCATTCTGCAGTTTTCAAAATGACATTTCCACCCATTATCTTACTTGGTAAGGGCCACGCTAATCACAGGCCTCTGTACAAACCTATCTTCCCTGGTATAAAAGCAGCTTAAATTACTGAGATCCAAAAGACAGTAAAGATAACCCAAGCCATACAATCAGGAATTTTTTTTTCTCCTTTACTTTGAAAAAATACACATTTGATATTATTACTTTGTCAAGGCTCTATATTAAAATAACAGAGAAAACCAAAATTGACACCAATCCCATTTCAAAGTCAAATCTACTTTTTTTGCTTCCCCACGTCATTTTCAAGCCCTTACCTTTCATACATGTTTGATTTTTGCATATTTACAGCCCTGTCAGAGATAAAATTTTATTTTCTGAATTTTCACTGAACATAATACACTGAGTATAAGGCATTTAATTCACTTCAGTTCCAATTTCCAAGATATACACAAGAAAAGAAGCATCAAGGTTATTGTTTGACCTTGAACATCTGCAGTTAGTCCTTTGGCTGTCTCTGGGATTTTCAAGGTAAGTAAAATATTCTCAGAGTACAGAAGGCTGGGATTCTGGCTGCATGACATGTCTGATTGGTCTTCCATGTGCTCCTTGGCAGGTGTGACACAGATTTGTTATTTTAATTCCAAACAGGATTTAGGTTATCATTTCCAGGATGGAAGATGCATAGGTGTTTGCATCATTGAGGGTTCATTTGCACCTCTACTTTTCTTATCCAGGCTTTTTCACAGGAGAAAAATTCCCAACTTCATGAACCTACCCCCTGTGGCCTGTTTCCCAATCCATTAAAATAATGACCAACTCAAATGATCAATAATGATCCACTCACCATGATGTCACCCATCACCTTTGTCACAGAGAGCCCACCTGCCTTGAAGAGCATAGCATCCTCCAACGTCTGCTCCAGCAACTTCAACATCTCATCACATTTCTCCTTGTACATTATCCCTGCAACCAGTTGATGCAGGAGCTTGGCAACCACCCACCGAGGCCTTCATTCCTCTGGTCCAGCCGCTCAGCTCTCCTCTCAAAGCCCTCTCTCCTTTCCCGCTGGCTGATTTGCATTAAAAGCTCAGCCAAAATGGTGTAGTGGCTCAGGCCAGGTGCAGTGGCTCATACCTGTAATCCCAACATTCTGGGAGGCCAAGGCAGGAGGATCACTTGAAGTCAGGAGTTTGAGGCCAGCCTGAGTAAAAGCAAGATTCCTGTCTCTACCAAGAATAGAAAAAATTACCCAAGGGTGGTGGTGCATGCCTGTAGTCCCAGCTTCTTGGGAGGCTGAGACAGGAGGATCACATGAGCCCAGGAGTTTGAGGCTGCAGTGAGCTATGATGATGCCATTGCACTCTAGCCCGGGTGACAAGAGCGAGACCCTGTCTCCAAAACGAAAAAAAAAAGGTGTTCAAAGTGTCCAGTTGCTTAAACAGGTGGCCAACATGCTTCTTGCTGTAGCTCACTAGCTCCTTGAGCAGCTCCAAGCTGTGGAAGCCCTTGGGAGAGCACATTGATGTCATCTCAGGAATAAGTAACAGGGGCAGGTTTTTCTCTTTGTTTCTTTGCACTGGACAAAGACTAGGCTAAAGTTAGGAGAAGCAAAAGTGCTGTTTCTTGCAGTGTGGTTTTGATGATTTCAAGGTCCCTTGGTTAAACTGTTCTCAGCAAAGGATATAGAAGATGGTCCCAAGATGGTAAGAGCAGAGAGTGTTTGGTCTACAGTTTGATCTAAAAATGACCAAATTCCACAAGTTAACCCCTATAGCTGCTCAATAATAGCAGTTTAAAAATAAGTTGAGGACTTGTTGCTGCGTCAGTGGAAAGAATTTGGCGTTTCCAAAACAGTTTGCAATCAAGAAAAGCCATCTGAAGGGGCTCTGGAAAGAAAATCGCTGCTGAAGATCAAAGGTCCTGTTCTCTACGTTGTGATGCCTATGACTGAAGAAAACCACTTTTGTCCACATCTGGGGAAAGATAAGATGATACCAAATGCCTGGAACATACCCTGGACCTGTAGTTACTAAGGAAGCTTTCAGAAAAACTTTACCTTAACAAGTGATTCCCATTAAAGTCTTGGGATATCCTCTCATAATGCTTAGCCTTTTTTCTGGCTAATGTAAGACCCATAATTTATCATGCATGAGGCGTGTGAGCCTGTTTATCAGGTTTAGACTCTGTATTACTGAACATGCAGGCAGATCTTCCCTCCCAAGAGAAAACGTTATTATCGTCTTATATTCATTTCTTTAAAGGCCTGCCAGTTTAACAGAACATATCACTTACTGTGCTTGCAGATAAGAAATATGATGATCCTTGGCAGATGCATCTTCTTAAAAAAAACTTTAGGCAACCTCATTTAACCTTTCTGGGGGTTAGTTACCTGGCCTGCGAAAAAGAGATGTTAGACTAAATTTTCTTGAAGCTTCCTTCCAGCTGTGTGCTCTGTGGAGAGTGCACTTGGTGTGGGGCAGGGCACTGAGTACCTGTGGTGGTGATGCTTGAACACGGGAGAGAAGTATCACCTGCGGAAGCAATGCGCAAAATGGTTGGCCAGTGTCATAGGTGTGTGGGACAGGGTGGCAGTGTCCCTGCGTTGGAGCGTGAGAGACAAGTGTGGTGACTAGAAGGGTATTACTGTTACGATTTACACAGCCCCTTTCATCCAGCTACTTCAGAGCATTGAAGTAGTGAGAGTGGAGGAGACCAATTAAGTAGAATGGTAGGAAGACCTCCGAGGATATGACATGTGCGGGAAAACCCAAGACATGAGAAAGAACCGGTCATTTGGAGAACCAGGGTGCACTTTGGGGAACCAGGTGCAAAAGCCCTGAGGAAGGAATAAGTTGGAGTGTTCTAGGTTTTGACAAAAGGCCAATGTGGGAGGGTGATGAGAGGTAAGGTCGGAGACATTGCCAAGGGCCAGATCATGTAGGACCCATGATAAAAAGTCTGGGAGTCCCTTGTAGATGCCTGACATAACTTATTTTACATTTTCAAAAGAGCCTTCTGACCAATATATAAGGAAGATGGTAAAGGGCAAGTGTAGAAGTCAAATTCAACCGAGGAAGTAGTGCAGTGGTCCAGGTGAGACGCGGGGGTGCTTTGGAGTGGAGACACAGGGCAGTGTGGGTTGGAGCATGTATCTGACTTATTAGCTGTGTGGAGGAAATAATCATCATAATAGCTGTCATTTATTAAGTTGTTGCTCGTTAATACTCACCAAAGCCCTATGATGTCAGTGCAGTTATTAGCTCCACTGGGGCTTTGGAAAGGCTGAGTAACTTGCTCAAAGCCATACAGCAAAAGGAGGCCACAGCTGGATTCAAATCCCAGCTCATTGGCCCCAGAACCAACCACTCCCAGCACTACTGCTCAATAAACGTTAGCTCTGCTTATTTGACTGGTTGCCATGGAGATGAACAATTGTGAGCAGTGAACAGAGTGGGGTCCATATCCCCCCACACCCGCACCCCCACTGTAAACTGTCTTTCATCATCCATTACTATACCCACATCCACTCCTGCAGGCATGCGTGGTTCAACTGTATCAACCTATGTCGGGGTTCGGCTGCCTTCATTTAGAGCAAGATTGGGCGGTGCTGCTGGGATAGCCATGTAGCAGAGCAGAAACAGCCCTGCATGGATCCTCTGCCTGCTCTGTGGCTAACTCATGGGCTTTCTCATCATTAAAAGTTGGGACTCAAGCACCCGAGAATTGTATGCAAATCCCTTTATCGTGTCATGGCCTGTCATCCCCTTTTCTGGGTAGGCCACCTACACTTCACTAACACTCACCAAAGCCCTATGATGTCAGTGATATTTGGAGCTCGTTGAGTATTCTGCCCATCGTCTAAATTAGAGTTATTTCTTTTTGATGAAATTGTTGTCTAGCATTTATCTTCTGTCCATTTGAATGTCAGAAGTGGTCAATGCAGTTGACCATTTGCAACCAATTATGACTCTGATAAGAGACTAACAAGAGGGCAGGATGGTGGCTAGAAAGAACTGGAAACAAAAATCGAGGGTAATAGTGTGTGCTACCAGGCTGCTGTAATGATAGTACTGTGCAAAGGTCAGAGCAGCCTGGAAGGGTCATGGGACACAATGCCGGGAGCATAACAAACCTATTCCCGGCACCGGCACCCCCTTCCTGCCTCCAGTGAATCACGCAACATAGAGAGATGGGGGTAGAGTGAAACGTAAGAATGCCTTTGGTTTGCCTCCGTGGTCTTTGAACTTGCACATGCAGAGTAACAGCTTCTGTGTGATCTTGATAGTTCCAAGTATTGTTTTTCTTCTTGGATACCTGGGTATCGTGCAAGGTATTTGAGTAGAGAATCCTTGTGCTCTAACTTTTCCTTCCATCATGTGGGATATTCTTCTATAACTAGATAAGTTTATTTCAATGTTTTCCCAAGTGATTTCACAGAATATTAAATTTTTGAAATATACCATAAAAGGATAAATAAAATGAGTTCTGAGGTCAAAACTTTTGGGGAAATGAGCGGAATATTGCCCAGTGCACATTCACTGGTTTACCTTGCTTTGCCCTGGTCTTTCCCAGCTGTGTTTGATCACCCAGCCCCAGCTCTTCCCCGGACACTTGTTAACCCTCTGCAGAACACGGGGGTCTGGGGAATGTGGGTTTGTGGTGCGACATTCAGTGACCACCAGGCTAATGGAATCGGCCTTGGCTTAATACCTGGTGTAAGAGGTTTTATGACACTCAGTGAAATAAGAATCTTTGCTTTTAGCAAGTTTAAATTTCCCATGAAATATACTACACAATAAAAATTTCAAACTCACTCTGAAAGTGAAGCTAGACTATGGAATGTGACTTTTAAAAACAGACCTGGTTTCCAACACTAGTCCCTCTAATCTAGTATATGCTTAGCTCTGAGAGTTGCACCTGCTTCGAAATGATCAAGAAAATCTTTTCACATCCTCTCACCAGACTAGTACAGGGATTCTGAGCACAAACCACCCCCCAGTCCCTCATGGTTCACAGGGGATACTCCAAATGGTCCTCCATTGCATGTCAGCTTCGTGAGGTGCCTCCCTCTTTGTTTGTACGTCTGGCCCTAAAGGATTCCCCTGGGGCAGTCTGATGGCCCATCAGAGCAGGTCCACTCAGCCCATTCACTTAGTCCTGTCCAGGGCTGTGGTGATTAGTGTTGTCATTGCTGATACTGTAGTAGCAAGGAAGAGTGGTGGGCAAATCCTTGGATTTATGCATTGGTCCAAAAAGACCATTTTCACACACATCAGGATCAATCTGGTTATCACCACCAAGGGGTTAGAGTTGAGAGAATAGCATCCGTGTCAATCTGGTCTTTCTCTTTCAGTTTTCTGGTTCCTTACTACCCCAGACTTCACTGGCTAAATAGATTTAAATCTTCATCTTCTACCTCATACTTGACTATTGACTTCACTTCTTTCCAGTGGAATATAATTTGCATTTAAATATGGACCCAATAGGGTGGCATTGATTACTTTATGTGACTGTGTCTATTAAAGATGAGAAATCTGCCTGGTGTAGTTGTATAGATCTCTACTGCACAAATTCATGTGCATAGATCAGTGGTTCTAAATGGGGGTGATTTTGCCCCCCAGGGGTTATTTGACAATGTCCTAAGGCATTTTTGAGTGTCACCACTGAGTTGGGGAGAGATACTACTAGCATCTCATGGGTAGAGGCCAGGGATACTGCTGAACATCCCACAGTGCACTGGACGGTCCCCCACAACAAAGAACTGTCAAGCCCTAAATGTCCACTGTGGCCAGGCTGAGAAACCCTGGTGTCAATAAACATGCAAATCCTTATGAAGTATTACACGAGCCTACATTCACTGAAGGATAATTTGGTAACCTGGACTTCCCTCTTGGTCACTGTTCTCCTGGTATCCAGTTCACACAAAGGTCATTTTGTCATTTGGAAGCCCTTAGGGCAACATAACGCTAACTAACTGAACCAGCATTTAATATATGGTTGACACTCAACTGTTGATGAGACCCAGAAAATTAAGGCAAACTTGTCCCTAAGACATGTCAAGATAGTACAGTATGCAAAGGCCATCCTTATCATTTAGTGGGAATATAGCACAGTGGATAAGAGCATGACTCTAGCACTAGACCACCTGGGTTCAGTTTCCAATTCTGCCATTTAGTGATATGATTTGGGGCACATTATTTAACACCTTTATTTCTCGTTTTTTCCTCTTTCGTGACATGGGGATATCACAGGGATGATGAAAACGATAATAGTACCTATCTATAGGAAAATTACAAGGATTAAACAAGTTAATAAATATGAAGTATTTGGAACACTGGCTTGACTCAGGATAAGCAATATATAAATGTGTTAGTCTAGTACTGTTTCTTCAAGTCAGGAATACACTTCATCAAATATATACACATTCATTCCTTAATTCAACAGATTTACTTAGCACCTACTATGTCCCAGGGACTACTCTAGCTGCTGAAGATACATCAGTGAATCAAAAACATCAGATAAAAATCCCTGTCCTCATGGAGCTTACATTTTAGTGGAATTTACTGGTAATAACGCAAATAGAAAGAAAAATGTATGCAAATTATGCTTAGCCTAGTACCTGTCCTAAATTTGTTGAATGAATGGATGTATTTATTCATATTGTTGTTTTTGTTGTTATTGTTATACAGCAATTGAGCTTGGGGGTTTGAACCGTCATCATAGATAAGAAAAGAAACTAAACCAAAAGTGCGATGCCTGTAAGAAGTGGAAACTACTACATAAAAATTAGAAAGAAAAAAAGAGGAGGAATGGCATAGGCCATCATCTGTGGCCATGAATTTTGTTTAAAATGAGCTAAACTTTTTTTTCTTTCTTACCTGTGTAGCAGAGATATGATTTACCTCTAGGCAAATTTCCACATTCTAAGACATCAAGACCTTCTAAGCTGTGGCAGACTTATATTTACAGGTAGCAAAACAGAGAGTAATGTTGGTTATTTTCAGATGACTGCAGCTGAAGAGGAAGAATCAACAGTAATTCACTCACTCCTCCAACAATTATTCACTTGTGAAAGAAAACACTCCTTCAGAACAGTCACCCCAGGAGCATGGACCTCAGCATTCACTGAAGAACTTGGTTAAAATAAACTCTAGACCTTGTTCATTGATTCTTTATCTTTTCTTTTCCAGAAATCTTCTCTACGTCTACCCACAGAGGCTGAACTTTGCTAACAAACTAGCATCTGCCCGGAACATTACAATAAAGATTCAGTTCATGTGTGGAGAAGATGCTAGCAACGCTATGCCGGTAAGGGGGGAAATAAACATGTGCCCCAAGCCAGGGTGGGCTGCACTGCCTGTCAATTCATGTGGACCAAACCCAGGGCTCATCAAAGCACAAAGTATGTCTATTCTAGGCCAACGATACTTAGCAGGTGCAAGGGCTTTCATTCTCATGATACTGATGGGGAAACAAAGTCTGTCTAAAGTCTATAGAATAAGTGTAGAAAGAGACTACAGTGTAGAAAGTGTAGAAAGAGAAAATATGGATCATTTTAGAGGACTGAAAAAAAATCATAGTCTTTCCAAATTATGCATAGGACCACATTGCTCTTACAGCATACAAAGCAAAGAGCTTCCCCAGTGTGTCCACCGTCTTTGCTGAATATTTTCTGTGTACACAAGGCATGACATGCTTACCCAAGCCTCAGACCACATCTACTAATAAATATGAGGTACTGCCTAATAATAATAATCACACACCAGCTCAGCACCTTTTAGGAATGACCTTCACCCTGAGGCAAAAAAGAAATCAAATAATATATAAAGCAGTGTGCTCTTGTTATCAAACAAATGGGCTCACAGCCTGATACACAAAAGCCAATACTATGGCACCAGCTTTTGAGAAAAGAAGGGCTTTATTGTGATGCCGGCCAGCAAGGAGACAGAAGACAGACTCAAATCTGTCTCCCCAGTTTGGGGTCTGGGGCTGAGGGCAAGGGGAAGGATTTAGGAATGTTAGCTTGGCAGGGTCTGATTGGACCATTTACGGTAAGGTATGTTGAGGTAGATTTTAGCCCTGGACCTTCCAAGCCAACAGAGCCCTCGTCTCTGCACGAGTGCTAGCAATTCAGGTTCTGGTCACGTTTCAGTGTTCTTGGTGCCACAGAGAGGACTTCTTGGTCCAGGCGGTGTTAGAGGTCAAAGCTTTTTCTATCACGTATACCTAGGCTACATGACTTGCAATTTTGGGCTCTGTTATACCTACAAGGTAACTTGATATTCTGTTATCAAGAGAGTAGGCCCAGTTTGTGCTGGTCTCATGATTACACTCTCAGGAACCCAAAATGCCAGAATTTATTCTTTTTGGCCATCTGCCATTAAATAAGATGGTGGTTAGTTATCACTACCTTCCATAAGTCATCAAATTCAGTTAATATCCCTTTCTATACTAAAGTAGTTTTTTTCCCAATGCTTCTTTTCTTTAAATATCTACTTTTTCTTAACTTTCCTCCTAACGTCCCACCTATCTTCCCGATGCACAAGGTGTCCTCTTGCAACGGTGGTGGGGTCCTCCTAGTCCTCTCTGCTCCAGCCCCTGGCAGGTTACCACCAGGGCTGCCACAGATCCTGTATGTAGCTAAGATACCCAGCCAAGGGGCCAGTGGGGGCTAAATTCCAGCCTATTCTCCACCCACTGAGCCCTGGGACCTGGCATGAGGATTACTGCATCTAGAGGAGAAGGCTTATTTTCTTTGCTCAAAGATGAGTCTGCTTGCCAATTATGTGCATCCTAAAGGCTGCTTCAGGCCTTAGGAGGTATCTTTTTCTAAATAGTACAAACATGTGGACAGGACATTGAAGATTCACACCCCCAGTGCCCAGGCCCATGTCCTTAGAGAGAGAAGAGCCTGGACCAGAGCTTCACCGAGGGCAAAAGGATGTGATTTTGCCCTGTTGTGTAGACCTCTAGGTGATAAGGCAGAGTGGAGAGAGCGCTGGTTTTCCAATCTCACAAACCTGTGGCTCTTTGTCATTAATAAAGCCCCTTGGAACCTCAGTTTCCCTTTCATGGTCAGTTCTTTAGCACTGGTGTGATCGGGCCAGTTGTAGAACCCAGAACTCTTAATGTACAAAATACAGCTCTGTGAGACCAGAACAACCTATTGGCCTGACAACCATCAATTTTCTATACCCAAATGTCACTGTAAATTTGATCTTTTCTGTATCGGTGAACAGGTCATCTTTGGAAAGTCCAGTGGGCCTGAATTTCTGCAGGAAGTGTACACGGCCATTACATACCATAATAAGTGAGTATATTTCAGAGTTCTAAACATAGGCCAAGATTGTTTTATTATCTCCTGGCTTTTCTGATTCCTCCCAAAAGTTTTGATAATTCAGTGACTAAGGGACAAAGGAAACTCGTGCCAGGTCCATGGTTCTGTGCTGGGGATGCACAGCTTTGCCATTGACTAAAACTGAGAGAAGAACACATCTTCAAGAATCCAATATGGATTTGACCCTTCTGGAGCCTTCTGTTCGAGTATGAAGCAGAGAGGTTGTCTAATGTCAAATAAATAAATTTCCTGACTTGCTTTGAGGTACAGGAGGGGCCAGCAGCAAACTCCAATTCTCCTCCCTTGTGTCCCTGTCTTCTGTACCACTCTGCATCTGCTCCGGTCCGTACTCTAAGTTGTCCATAGGAAACATGGAACACGCGTTACTGTATCAGCAAATTGAGCCACAGCATAATGTCTAAACTGTTATTCACATTCCATGGGTAAGGGGGGGACATGTAAGTGCAGTGTCAGATAGAATTGGGTTTGATCCTGGCCTGCTAACCTTGGCTCATTTAAGTGCTTCATTTGACCACATCCCAGGGTCGGCATGAGGTTCAGATAAGGTAATGTAAAGATACTTAGTAAAGTATCTAGGACTCCGTTGTTCAGTAAAATTTCCTTCCTGCATCATTCATTTGTTTCTCCAGTCCCTTGATGATGGCAGCTCTCAGGGTAGAGCTGGACAAAGGAGGTCACAACAGGACTCAGAACCTCATCCCCTTTTCAAATTCAGTTGTTGGGTTTTTCCATCCCATGTGGGGGGAGTTGTTTTCCTGACAAAGCCTTTAGTTGGCGAGTGGTTTTATGTAAGTGAAGGGTATCTAATAACATAGGCCTGGTCTCAAGGACTTGCAGCTTAGGAGCAGAACAATGTAAAATGAAAAATGTAACAACGAACAGGCAAGTTCGGAGGAGGAAAGGGTCCGTGGTGTTACAATTTATAGTCAGAGAAGTCATCATTCTTGCTAAAAGCTATTTGTGTATAATGTGCTTTTGAAACAGGTCTCCTGACTTTTATGAAGAAGTGAAAATTAAGCTCCCTGCTAAGCTCACAGTAAATCACCACCTCCTGTTCACCTTCTATCATATCAGCTGTCAGCAGAAGCAAGGAGCCTCCGTGGAAAGTCTCCTGGGATATTCAGTGAGTTGTTTTTAACTTGCCGACTCACACTGCAGTTGTTGGTGCATCCAAGGTCCCTGCAGAGATAAACAACTAAATTCCATTCTCTTGTTTTTTTTCTTGTCAGAAGTAGCAAAACATGCTAAACCGGATCACAGCAAAGAGCAGAAATGATTTGACTTAGCAAATGTCAAATTTCAGGAATGGAAAGCTAGCGGGTGATAGATATTGAAAGAATACTCATTTTTTAAAAAAGCATTGCAATGTCCATTATTTCTAAATTTAATATGTGTGCTTCACGTATACAACTAGCTCTTTTTCCCCCAAGCAGGAAAAAAGTTATTTCTTTAAAAAATATAAAAGGCAAAATAAATGTTAATGTTGTTCAGACACACACAAACATTGGCTATAAAGAAAAATGCTACTGCTTTGCCTCTGAAAGCAGCAAATCATCGATATTACCATCTCAGGGGCTCTCAGGGAATTTAAAATGCAAAGAACTTGACAGAAATTACTGCCAAAAAGAGCCCGGGTCAATATCTAATCATTGTTTAGTTGCATTTGATTATTGTGAGCTAGATAAATTGCCGGAATTATATGCTGTAATAAATACCACTTTATTCTTTACATCATCTGTTTCAGTGGCTGCCAATTCTCTTAAATGAACGTCTTCAAACTGGATCCTACTGTCTCCCAGTTGCCTTAGAAAAACTGCCACCCAACTACTCCATGCATTCTGCCGAGGTAACGTCCAGCCGGCCACCAGCTGTTTCGTGTCCAGCCATGGTCTTGGACCAGCTCCCCAGACACACTTCCTGTTCTCTTAGATGTGACTGAGAATGCTCATCATGTTTTCTGGAGCACATGGTGTCTTCTGAGAGAGCACACTGTTCTGATGGGATGGGAGGGGGTAACAACTGGCTATGAAACCTCATTCATTTAGATGTCACTGGATCAGAATGTTTAGTAGATGCAATCTGTATCCAAGCCACGTTACCTTGCATTATGCACCACAAAGGGATTCTCAGAAAAATAAATTGCAGAAGAGGAAGCAAATTGAGCCCACTTGTGATAAACAACTGCTCCTAGCAAGGATCCTTGTGAAAGATTCCCAGGCCAAGATTCCATCCATTTCTTCTCTGGGTCACAGAGCCCCCAGGTGGATACAACCCCCAGGTGGATACAACCAGGCCAGGTTTATTCCTTTAACGATCCCAATGCTAATAACCTTTCCCCTTCCTGTTTCCTGCATTCCCTCTTGCCCATCCACTCTGCTGCATTGCACCCATTTAAAGGGACCCCAGGGGACTCTCCATCCTGACCACACCAGCACCACTCTCATGCATCTCAGTCGCTTGCATAAGCTTTGCATCAATAAGTATTATTTTGAAGCAAATTCCAGACAACATATCATTTCATTTATAAATATTTTAGTATGTGTCTGAAAAGATAAGGACTCAGACTGGGCACAGTGGCTCATACTTGCAATTCCAGCACTTTGGGAGGCCAAGGCAGGAGGATCTCATGAGGCCAGGAGTTAGAAACCAGCCTGGGCAACATAGCAAGACCCCATCTCTATAAAAAATACAAAAATTAGCCAGGCATGGTGGTGCACACCTGTAGTCCTAGCTACTGGGAAGACTCAGGCAGGAGGATTGCTTGAGCCCCAGGAGTTTGAGGTTGAGCTATGATGGTACCACTGCATTCTAGCCCAGGCAACAGAGTGACACCCTGCCTCAAAAAATGAAATGAAAACAATACATATATGGCTCACATTATATTTCCATTGGACAGTTCAGTTTTGGATCATAAATGGCAAACTCCTGTCCACAGGGGTAACATCAATGAATGTCTGGGTCTGGTGGCATTTGTTCACTCTGGAGATTGTCTGCCCCATCTAAAGGTCCAGCTGCCCCTTGGCTGTGCAGATTGGTGCCATGCTGGGATACAAGGCTAGTGTTTTCATTATCTTCCAGTTCTCAAATGAAGATAGAAAAGCAGTCTTTTATATGAAAGTTTCTAACTTCCTGATGTTGGCAACTAATTCAAAAAGGTTTCCAATGCTCTGGGTCAAACAGAACTTGTCTGTGGGCTGGGGCAGGCTTTGGGCCCCAGTTCGTGACTCTGCTTTAGATAGCTGCAAAGGTCTCCGTCCAATGCATACATCCACCCTTGCAAGTACAGCCTACTTCCTTCCATTAAAATGAAAAAGATAAAACCCAGGCTAGGCCCTCCCCACTCAACACTGAACGGCATCTCTAGAGGAACACAATTCCAATGGGAATTCAAAGCAAGAAACTGTCTCTAAGGCCTACACACATATTAATACATAAATGGTATAAAAGAGTCACAATGAGTAATTAAATCAGGAGCCAAGCAGGCCTGCTACTTGGAAACACTTTTTTAAGAGGGAAAGTAATTTCGGGTACTCAAAGCTTTAAAATTTTGTCTAGTAAAGACATTCTATACTGTGTCCTGACATTCCTGATTAATAGGAAAATTGCTGGAAGATTACTTTATTTCAATTTCTAGAATCCACAATCATAGATGTTGGGTGGGAGCTTGGAGACACACCACTCAGTTCACCCTTCCCCTTGTAGCAGGAGAACACTAAGGCCCAGAGAGTTTAATTGTTTTGTCAAAGTAAAAATAACTAATTTGGGGCAGAATTAAAAACTTGAACCCAGGGTTCCTGACTCCAAGGTTAGCTATAATAGTTTTAAGGAGAGTTTTGTATTTGTATAATCCTGACATTTATAGTCAAATTGCTTTGCAGTATTTGTTTGTAATCAGAAAAGGGGATTGGATTACTAATCTTTTTTTTTTTTCTCTTTAACACAGAAAGTCCCTTTACAGAATCCTCCCATTAAATGGGCTGAAGGGCATAAGGGAGTGTTTAATATCGAGGTGCAAGCTGTTTCTTCTGTTCATACCCAGGTAAGGAACGTCAAGGCCAACTTCAGACCAGACCCAGAGGGCTGATGGTGAAGGTGGAGATGCAGCAGAGAAAATGTCTAAGGACGGGCACCAAAAGCAAAAAAACAAACAAGCAAAAAATCAAGGAAAATCTTTGTCTATGGATAAATAAAAAATAACCTTAGTTCTTTGTGGGGACTTGCAAGCCTATTCAGGTTTCATTTGTCATTGGAATAAAAAGACCTTACAAAAATGATTAGCCCCTAAACGAGAGAACCTAGTGCCTGCACTGTCGATTGAGAAACTTTGTGGGGAGACTTGATCTGACAGAGTTGTCTGCTGTTATCTCATTCCCCTCTGTAATTCTGCCAGTTTCCCAGCGTTTGAAAAAAAAAAGTCCATACTCCCTCTTTGCCCGCCACTGTCATCTGCTTAGGCCGCTTTCTCGGCAGTGTGTTTACCTGGTATGCTGACCGCTGCTTACAGAACGTGCCAGAGCCTACATTAATTTTTCTTTAGTTAATAATTATTGAGGGGTCCTATTTTGTGCACCGTATTCTACAACGAAGTTCATAACCTTGGTCTGAAACATCATGTCTTAGAACTTGTGGTCTGAAACCCTGGATAGGAAGTTCTACCCATAAATAGCTGTTCGATTGTGTTTATGAGTCCATCGGTGAACACTGACGGGATAAGACCCCATGATGCCTGCCTTCTGCCTCCCCAGGACAATCACCTGGAGAAGTTCTTCACCCTCTGCCACTCCCTGGAGAGCCAGGTGACCTTCCCCATCCGTGTGCTGGACCAGAAGATCAGTGAGACCGGGCTGGAGCACGAGCTGAAGCTCAGCATCATCTGCCTGAACTCCTCCCGCCTGGAGCCGCTCGTGCTCTTCCTGCACCTGGTGCTGGACAAGCTCTTCCAGCTGTCCGTGCAGCCCATGGTCATCGCCGGCCAGACAGGTAAAGCCTGCGGGGCTGGGACGAGGCAGGAGCGGCAGGCGCTGCCCTGTATCTGAAACATCATTTTCCAGACGTCTGGGGACAATGGCATCTTCCCTTCCACTGATGATGATGTGAGTTCAAGGGAGGCCAAGTTCCGCGCTATTTTATCGAGACTGTCTGCATGTTTAAAAAGAAAAAGAAACGTTAAAGTAGGTTTCATAATATCATAGGTTTTTTTTTTATAAACTTCATTGCATGATTACAGGCAGTCTTTCAGATTCTCTTCCTGGTAACTGATGGCTTTATTTTGCCTCTAAGATAGTAATATTTTTGTTTTCTTGACTAACAAAGAAATAGAACATTTTAAAGAAGTAAGACAGCCCATATTAAATGGAGGGAAGGAACTCTCTAAATTGAAATGGAATGTGACCACCTTTTTTATGGAAATACAATACCCATACCATAAATTCACTATTTCAAAGTGTACAGCTCAGTGGTTTTTAGTATATTCACAAGGTTGTGCAGTTATCACCACTATCTAATTCCAGAATATTTTCATCAGCCCTAAATGAAACCCCACAGCCTTTGGCAGTCACTCCCCAGTCACCACTTCCCCAGCCCCTGGCAGCCACTCATTGTTTTCTCTCTGACAATCTATTTTAAACGCTTATTTATAACAAATTAAATACAGTGTGTGTCAAAAGCTTATATTGGAGGCATGATCAGGGTCCAGGGTGGACTGGTTGGTGTAGGCATCTTTATTTGCCACTGGTTTCAGCTGTGCTGATAAGGTCCTTTGCTCTCCAGTCCAGCAGATGTTTTTTGGGTACCATTCGTGTGCCCAGCACTGTGCTAAAATCTGTAGCCTTTGCGATGATAACTAAGAGCATCTCAGACCTCAGAGGACCCACAACACAGCAATCCTCAAAGGGACACAGTGAAATATTGCGGTGGTGGTGAGAAGGGTGGTATCAAAGAAGAGAAAGAGGAAACACTGCTCTAGGAGGATGTGGGAGGCTCCATGAAGAAGGTGGCTTGAAGGAGGGCTAGAGTGAAAGCAGCCAAGGTGAAGCCATGCAACAAACACGGCACAAGCAGAGACGCAGAAAAGCATGGGAGTGTCGGGAAAGAGGTCAGCTGCACAGTCAGGCGATGGAAGAGGAGCAAGTGCTGAAATGGCCTGGGACACAGAAGTGGGGGAGCTTTCGGAGCTGGGCAGGGGCATGTCCTCCTCATCCTCACTTTGCATCACATCCTAAGATGCATCTTTTGTGGTTCTGCAGATAAGACGTCCTTGGGTCGTAGACTGTAACCGTTCATCCAGGCAGCTGTTGCCTCTCCAGGTTGATTCCTGCAGAGCAGAAACCCCTGCCCTCCTTCAGTCCCCTTCCCTGCCCCCACATATGTGGCACACTGCTTTGTGTCTTCCAGCTATTTAATACAGACTCGTTCCTAAACAAAATGTTCATTTACATATTTTAAGCTTCTCCTCCATAGCGAGTTGCCATCTTGCATGTGGGGACCACAGGGTGTTGGCACAGGGAGACTTAGTCTGCAAGCATTCATTCAGAACCTGCTCTGTGTCTAGCACAGCGGGGGGACAACAAAGTACGAGAAATGCATCTTGCTCGTGAAGGATTTCCAGCCTTCACAGAGAGACTGAGTTTCCAACGGAAATAGCTAGAGAATCACGTGATTCATTTTCACTTAAGCCCTGTACTGTGAACTGTCAGAGGCTTCATGGAGGAGGTAGGACTTGTGCTAAGCATCGAAGGGTAGGTATGATTTTGCAGATAGGAGCAAGGAAGGCTTTCTAGGTGAGGACAACAGCATGCAAAAAGTCACAGAGGTGAGAAAGAGTGGCCATGTGACAGGACGATAGGATGATTGCCTCCTTTTAAGGGAAACTGAATATGAGCAGAAAGGATAGTATATTGGATAAGTAGATTAGAACCAAACTCTGGAAGCCTGGAGCACCAGAACCAGAGGGTATATGCAGTAAATCAATAGTTTGTATTGATCTCCTGTGGGGACTGCCATGATGCACAGACATTTTTAGGTTAATCTGTGCAAGAATCTGGGTTGTGCAATTGCACATCTCAAATCATAGCATAGAAAGCATCAAAATCATAGTGTATATAAGCATCACCTGGGCACCTTGTAAAAATGCAGATTCTCATGCAGTAAGTTCAGGGTGGGGCCTGAGATTCTGCATTTCAAAGTAGCATCTTGGTGAGCTACAGCATGGTTTAGAGAGGGAAGACATCTGGACAGTCATGTCTTTGTCATGAAAAACATCATGCCACTCAGTGGCAGGAGGAGGAAGATCTAAAGAGGGAGGGTGACATCATCGGTGGTAGACAGAGCCTGCATGCTCACCAGAACAGCTCCTCCTGCCCGGACCACCATCCTGACCAGCCTGGTTACACTGGCCGGTGGTCAGGACACGTTGGCACTTCCCATTTTTCTCTTGATTTCTCAGCCAACTTCTCACAGTTTGCCTTTGAGTCCGTGGTGGCCATCGCCAACAGTCTGCACAACAGCAAGGACCTGAGCAAGGACCAGCACGGGAGGAACTGCCTGCTGGCCTCCTACGTGCACTACGTCTTCCGCCTGCCGGAGCTGCCGAGGGACTTACCCAAGTCAGGTAGCATTGCCCCGAGGGTGGGGTCTGGCGGGCAGGGCACTCCCATCTCCACCCCGTTGCTGTGTCATTCAAAATAAAATAAAACACCCAAAAGTTCCATTTTATTTTTCAGAATGACACAAAACTTACATGAATGCTGAAATTAAAAGAATTTCTCTCTAGATCTTTCTTCTTTCCCTCTTTTTATGCTCTAAGCCCATTTTGTCTGCCCATTTGATAACCCTCACTGGTCTTTACCCAGTTGCTATTATAATTTATGGTTCAGTGGGGGATCTCTTTTTTAAAAGATGGAAAGGTGTCGACTAATGCCTAGGGTTCTAGGGTAATAATGATAAGGAAAATAACATATATGCAATGGCAGTGGTTCTTAAACTTTTCATTATGAAAAAATAAATCTCTTTTCTCATTTTCCTCAAACTGAACTTTTGAAATAATCCATTTCCCCATGGTCAATATGATATAAGAAGTCATATCAATGAGTTCCCAAAATTCCAGGCTCAAATAAACTTGGCACTTTTGTTAGTCTGTGCACCCTCATGTCAAGTAAATCTGTAATTTTGATTGAGTTTTTTAAAATACTGGTAGTATCTTATAGACTCACATAAGCGTTTTTAAAAATATGCAAATACTTAAAGATGAAACACATCCATACATTGTATATGCTTATCCTCAGAAGGTTTGGGTGATTCTATGGATTTTTGAATCTCAGGAAACTTGACCGCATGAATTAAAAAGTTGTCATCATTTAAATATTAATAAATAAAAAATATCTACATATTCAGCTTCTTGTAAGAAATCAGAAGCTCTGGCAACCTGGGGGTGGAGGGCGGGTCTGATTCCCTGTGGCAAGAATAGGCTGGAGCTGAGTAGTCTCACCCCCTGCCTTTGGGTGAGACATGTGCCTCCAGTTTACCACAGTCCTCACCACTCCCTAGTGCCTCAGACCCTGTCTACTTCCCCACAAAAGAATGCCTCCCTCTCCACTCCACCCCTAGCATTTGATAATAAGACCTTAATTCCAAGGCCTAATCTAGTGAGTCTTCGTCTACCCTATCGCTCTTCAATTCCTTCTTAACTAAGGAAGTGACTCTGGTCCCCTTTCTGTTGCCATGTCTATGTCTGGCGGGGTGCAGGTGCTCCCCCTGCCCTCCCTGACCCCCGCTACCACACGTACGGGCGCACGTCCGCTGCTGCCGTGAGCTCCAAGCTGCTGCAGGCCCGGGTGATGAGCAGCAGTAACCCAGACCTCGCGGGGACCGCGCACTCCGCAGCGGACGAGGAGGTTAAGAACATCATGTCTTCAAAGGTAGGGAAGATGTCAAACCCTGGAAGGTGACCCAGGCTTTTTTATTTTTTAAATGAAACTTAGAGAAACAACCACTACTGCTGCCCTCTTGTCGGTCAGACGCTTTAATCTTTCAGCTGTAGAGCAACGAGCGTTATTCCTTTTAAATGGATGGAGACCGTCTGAAAGATGCAGTGACAGGACTGGCGTCTGAGGCTCAGCTCAGAACTAGTTAACGTTGGTAAAATATTTTAGAGCATCGCTGGTTTAGCCATATGGCATTAGTGAATAACAGAAATTTTATTTTCAAGGAAAAAATTTTGCTTTAACTTTTCTTAATGCCTGGAAAGGTTGGTTTTTATTTTGTTTTGTGTGCTTTTTTAACATCTTCCTTTTACATTCATTAACAGCCACAGATTGATTGTCCTATATAAGCAACACCAAATTTTGTAAACAAATAAAAGGTTGATGACTTGCCCTATATTATCTTTCCTTCCATCAGTTCTTTATTTTTTTCTTGGTCAACTTTTTATTATCAAATAGTTTTAGATTTACAGAATTGTGACTATAGCACAGAAAGGTGTTACAGACCCTGTACTGTTTAGAGTGGTACATTTGGCAAAATTAATGAACCAATATTAATGCAATATTATTAACTTGAGTTCATAGTTTATTCACGTCTTCTCAGCTTTTCTCTAATGTCCCTTTTCTGTTCCAGGATCCCACCCAGGGTAACAGGTGACATGTCGCAGTCATGTCTCCCTAGGCTCCTCTTGCTGGTGACAATTTCTTAGGCTTTCTTTGTTTTTCATGACCTTGACAGGTTTGAGGAGTAACAGTCAGGTAGATTGTTGAATGTCTCTCATTTGGAATTTTTTAAAAATTCTGATATAGTTCACATCCCATAAAATTCACTCTTTTAAAATATATGATCTAGTGGTTTTTAGTATTTTCACAAAGCTACCATGAATTCATAATCTGAACTTTTCCCCCAGTTATCTGCAGCCTCGGGGTGGCTGAGCTGTGGGAATCATACCATTTCCCCTGATTAAGAGAAATCATGATCGCTAGGTTTAGAAACAGTCTCCCCATAAATTCCACCCACTGGAGACAGCGTGTGTGAGGAAGGGAATCTAGAGGCCGGGATTTGGAGGTGGGCACTGACTCCACTTCGCCGTGTGTTCATGGGCGAGTCATTTCTCTGTCCTGGCCGCAGGTCCTCACCTCTGCCGAGGTTTTGACTTCTGGCTGAACTTAAGAATCATTTGTAGATCTTTTAAAAACACTGGATCCATCCCCTGAGATTCTGATGATCTATAGTTTGAACCATTTGAAAGTATTGATATTCTACCATTTTTAACTTACAAAAATCAACCCAGAGATGTGCTGGAAATGGCTTGTACCTGTTTATGAAAGCGGATTTTCAGTTTTCAGAAATTTTTTGAGCTAGTTGTGAAAAACAGACATTAAAAATTAAGTTATATAAATTTATAATTAAATAAGTTATATTAAAAAACAAAGTAATTGAAATGAAATGGTATCCTGAATTGTATTACAGAACAGAAATAAGATATTAGCAGAAAAACTAGTATAGTCCGAATAAAGTCTGTGGTTTAGTTAATAGCCAGGCATCAATGTCAGTGTCTTAGTTTTGACAAATGTACCCTATTATATAAGATATCAACATTAAGGGAAACTGGATGGAAGGCATGTAAACTCTCTGTTGCACCTTTGCAAAGTCGTACCTTTGCAACTTGTCTATAAAGCTAATGATAACTATAACAATTCAAATAATTATTCCAAGATTAAAAGTTCAATTTGAAAAGGTAAACCTCATCCCTTCCTTATTACTTTGCTGCATGTTGCTATTGTCTATGTTCTTGAGGCCTTTACACCTATTGTATCTATACGGTGGAAATGTGATATAATGGTTTGCTACTGTACATCTCTTCCCAGCTCTGCATTTCCATGACATCATGTTGGCAGATGGAAATCAGCCATGATGGAGATATTTACAGCACAGAAACTGGCAAATGCTACAAATTAGCCCCTTCCCATTGAGAGCTAGTTGTTAAACATTTGCTGGCATATCATGGCTCAACCTCATTTTCAAGGTCCCATTTTCTGATTGCCCAGGGGAGAGGTAGCCTGCAGGTATTATTGACATCCTTGATCTTTATGATTTTCTTGAATGAAAATATTATTTTTCTATGTGGTCTGGGTTAACAATTTTCTAGTTACTTTGTAGCAAGGGGAAAAATTTTTGTCTAACCAAAAGAATAGAGAATGACATTTCCACTTCCTTTTAAGCGGTTTTTGACAATTTATTGTTTAGGAGACTGAGTACAGACAGTACCATACTGAACCACAGAGAGGCACTGTCTCCACACCTTTTTTTCTGCCCTCCCAAGAAAGTCAGACTTGGAATGTTGGAAGAAACTATTCAGCACACCCGATTCCTAACTGGTTTTTAATAACTATAGGTTGCCACACACCAGACTAACAATAGTGATTATCTCAGGAGCAAGTGAAATCAGGTGTAACTTCACTTTCTCTGCTTTGTTTTATATGTATTTATGGCGATTGTTTTACCTTTGAAACCAGAAAAATAAAAAATATATTAAAAGTGAATTATAAAAAAAGAGTGAACCCTGAGGTGGTGATGTCCAGGTAGCTGGCTCGCCTTTCCATTGTCCCACTGTTGGTTGACTATGAAGCCTTGGTTTGTGTGTTTCAGATTGCTGATCGCAACTGTAACAGGATGTCTTACTATTGCTCTGGCAATAATGATGTTCCAAGTTCGACTGCAGCCCCAAGGCCAGCCAGCAAAAAGGTACTGAGCAGGGCAGTATGAGGATAATCACGGGATAAGGAAAAAAGATTTGCCCATGCCCTCCCTCTGTGATTGAAAATAGACACCATCAACGTGCTCTCTTGCCTTGTCCCCCACCTTGCTATCTCACACACATGTACACACACACACACACACACACACACACACTTTTGCAGCTCTATCTTAATCTCCATTTTTTTTTTTTTTTGAGACAGAGTCTCACTCTGTTGCCCGGGCTAGAGTGCCGTGGCATCAGCCTAGCTCACAGCAACCTCACACTCCTGAGCTCAAGCAATCCTCCTGCCTCAGCCTCCCGAGTAGCTGAGACTACAGGCATGTGTCACCATGCCCGGCTAATTTTTATTTCTATGTATTTTTAGTTGGCCAATTAATTTGTTTCTATTTTTAGTAGAGACGGGGGTCTCACTCTTGCTGAGGCTGGTTTCAAACTCCTGACCTTGAGCGAGCCACCCACCTTGGCCTCCCAGAGTGCTAGGATTACAGGCGTGAGCCACTGCACCCGGCCTTAATTTCCATTTTTTGACCACCTGACTGCCCATTAACTCAGTGGTTCTCTGACTTTATCGTGCATCAGAATTACCTGGAAGGCTGGGAGCAGTGGCTCAACTAAAAATGTATAGAAAAATTAGCCAGGCATGGTGGCACATACCTGTAGTCCCAGCTACTCGGAAGGCTGAGACAGGAGGATTGCTTGAGCCCAGGAGTGTGAGGTTGCTGTGAGCTAGGCTGACGACAGGCAACAGAGTGAGACTCTGTCTCAAAAAAAAGAATTACCTGGAAGGCTTGTTGAAACTGATTGCTGGACCATATCCCCAGAGTTTCTGATTCAGTAGATCTGAGCTGGGGCCCAAGAATTTGCGTTTCTAACAAGTTCCCAGCTGATGCTGGTCCACACCTTGAGAACCACTGCAGTAGCCTCTGTGTTAGTAGAAGGTGACCTGGAGACAATTCATCCTTGACAAAAGTAAATGGCAATAATTATCATTTATTTCAATACTATATAAAGCAATATGAAATGTTTTCTCATAATTCTCCATCATCAGTCTTACCTATGAGTTCAGAAGCTTTACAAGCTGTTAAACTGCTTATCAGAATTTCTTAAACCAACAAAATTCTCCAATCATAGTCACAGCCTGTGTGGTCTGAGGCTTGGGGGTCTGTCCCAAGTTTTCTTTTCTGAGGCACCCCTTATAGTAGCTACTTAAGTCAAGTCTTGAGTGTTTTTCAAGACCCCCGTAAAATGTAAATATGCTAATTGCAAAGAATAACACAATAAGCCATCTGCAATAGCTAACACCACGGGAAATGTTTATGAAGCCAGCAAGGAGGGAATGAGCCTCAACACACTCACCTTGGGCTGGATGAGGGGGAGATCTAGCCTGGGAGGCCCTGTCGGGGCTGGAGACTCTGCAATCTCTCACCCAGCACCCCATGTCCAGGGAGAAGTACCAGGAGTTCACTATAAAAGAAAAAGTGAAAGGTGTGGTTAGGCTAAAAACAAACTTGTCACTTACTCTAAAATTTGGCATTAGGCTGTCATAGCCCCTTTGCAGTGACTGGATGTGAGCACCATTTTCTTTCTTAAAACCATTATTTGCCTACAGCCTGACTTGCTTAAGGCATGTCCTGTTTGGTTTGCAATTTGCCGTATTTTGACCTGACATGACCAGAAGAGAGTCATTTCATTTCAGACGGAATGTTAGCCAGTATGTTTCCTTAATAGCTCAGCAAACAGAGTTTTGCCACTTGGCTATTTCCTGTAACCTCTAGAGCAAGGTGTTCTTGTAATAATGCTGTTCAAGAAGCAGCATAAATGACTTTAAGAAGCAGCTTATCCTTGTCTAATCTCTTCTTGCCATAAGACTCTGGCAGCCAAGCTGACCTATTTTCCAGGGGCTACCTTTGAAGCTGGGCATGTCTTTCCTGCAACGGGAAGATCAAGGTGTAGCCCAGTAACATAGCATGCACAGTTAGACCACATGCTAGATTAAAATTTAACTCCATGCCTCTCCTCTCCCAGATGGGAGAGCCTCACTTAAAACTCACAATGGCAAACAAATGCCTTAACTTGTATTAAGACTATTAAGGTTTGATTAACGTCACAAAATGAAGTGAACCCAGCTAATGGCTGAAGCACCTCAGCATTCTCCATTCATCACCATTAACCCACTGGGGATCTAGGTAGTTAAAATTCCCGCGCAGAGATTTTCCATTTGTCTCCTTTTAGTTTAGCTAAGTAGCTCTCAAATTTTAATGCACATAAGAATTAGTAAATTGGGTTGCACGCATACTGTACTCTGTGGGTAATTTAAAAGACTATCAAGAACAATCTTTGCCCTAATCAATTTTTACTTTAGGTGTTGACTTTAAAACTTAACTTTCAGCCAGCCACAGTGGCTCTCGCCTATAATCCTGGCACTTTGGCGGGCCAAGGCTGGAGGATTGCTTAAGGCCAGGAGTTTGAGACCAGCCTGGGCAACATAGTGAGACCATTCTCCATATCCCACTCCACTGTTTCTATGAAAAATAGAAAAAAAAAACCCTTAACTCACACATATGGATGTCTTATTGTTTTAGCTTTCTTACCCACTGAACAATAAAAAAAAAAATGAGTTCATTTGTATTTGTTCTAGGTTTTGTGGGCATAAGATGAATGAAAGCACAGAAAATTCCCAGACATCATTTTTGCCTTTAGTTAGGGTGACTAGCCATTCTGATTTGCCAGGACTGAGGCAGTCTCCAAGATGCAGGACTTTCCATTTTAAGAGCAGGGCAGTATCAGGCACACTGAGATGAGGTGGTTGCCCTGCCTTCAGTCTTGAACTTCTTCCCCATCAAAACTATTGTCAGGAGCATTAACCAGAAGCCGGATAAGCTGGGAAATGGGGAAAGTGGGAAAGATGTGAGTCACCGTCTGCTACATTTGCTATGGAGTAGTCAGATGACTTGAAGGGAGTTGAGACATAAAGTGGAGCTGTGGGACTTTTCAAGCAGCTGACGCTGGGACACAGGAATTTAGAAGTTGTGAGTTCAGGCTGACACCACTGTGCCAGCAGATCCACTCATAAACCCAACCAAGCACATTTCCCACAATGCCATCATGGGATTATAAAAACAAAAATTATCCAGTCTAGAAGGGAGTTTAGATACCATCTAGACAGTTGTCCTCAGAGTGGGACCCTGGACCAGCAGCAGCAGCAGCATCACCTGGGAACTTTTTAAGGATGCAGATTCCCAAGCCCTGCCCCAGCCCTACTGAATCCGAATCTCTGGGGGTGGGGCCTAGCGACCTGTGTTTATCAAGCCCTCCAAGGGATGTTGATACACATTCAAGGTGGAGAACTGCTCTGCCACCAACTGATTTTATGGAGAGAAAACTGAGGGCAAAGAGAGGAATGGCTCACACATGATCACACGGAGCGTGTAAGTGAGAGACAGGACCAGTTTTGGCTGCCACCCTGGAATGCTTCCCCAGAGGAGGCAGTTTCACTTCCATCCGAGTCCATTCCTTCAAACCCTGCCAGCTCTCCTGTCCAGGGCCAACGCCAACCTTCTACCCACCCAAATGGCTTTTGGTCTCCGGTTTTTCAGCACTGACTTGATGGCCTAGGACATCTAGGACACATGTTCAGGAACTGACAAGCTATTAAATTGGGGGGGAAAGTAAAGAAAAGAGGAGTTGGTGAATAATCGCCTGGTTTTTGTGGTTGTTGTTCAGCATTTCCACGAGGAGCTTGCCCTGCAGATGGTGGTCAGCACTGGGATGGTGAGAGAAACGGTCTTCAAGTACGCCTGGTTCTTCTTCGAGCTCCTGGTGAGATTCTTGCTTGTTCATATCTAGCTGCAAAGGACAAGGGAAATGTAGCAGAAAGGAATTAACGTTTTATTCACCAAGTTGCTCCTGCTAAAAACCTGGGATTGTTCTTTGAACTCTCACCCCTTCATCCATCTTCCATAAAGTCTGCTGATTCTGCCTTGAAAATCTACCTCCAACCTGTGGCTTCTCATCATGTTCCCCACTCCCCGCCTGGCCCGGCCACCATGCCTCTTTGTGATGACGTCCTCTTTTTCCTGTCTGTGTCCATTTTTGCCCTTGGCTCATCCATTCTGCACAGAGCAGCCCGTATTAAACAGATAATGCCACTCCCCTCTTTAAACCCCTTCAGTGACTTTCAGTGTGCTGAGAATACAGCACAAATTTCTATCATGGCCTGAAAAGCCCTCACTAACTCTGTGATTGCCTCCATCTCTAACCTTGTCTCATGCAAGCATGATCCCCTTCAGTCAGCCCCATTGTTCACTTTTTGGTTCTTTGAAGAGAAGTCAGCTTCAAAGCCTTTTCCAGATTCTCTCCCCATTCCCCACCTTTCAGCCCCAACACCTCAGCCCACAGTGTCCTCCTCTTTAGGTTTCAGCTTCAATGGCACCACCTCTAAGGGCCTTTTCTGATGACCGTACGCTATAATATGTCTCCACCTATTATCCTCCTTTTAAACACCCTGTTTCTTTCCTTCCTAGTACTTATCACAATTGTTTGTGTGTCTCAGATAGTGGATTTCTAGGATTTGGGTCTATCTTCTCCATTATCCTGTCTCTAGCCCCAGCACACTGCTTGGTATCATACAAGTGCCAACTAGTATCTGTTAGAAAAAGCATGAAATTTGTGTATCTGTTTATCCTAAAAGTTCTATTATTTCTTCAGCAAAAGAAAAAGCAAAAGGTACAGCTGTAATTCCTTGATTTTAAAATAAGAATAATAGTCTTAACAATTTTTGTAACATTATTAATGGAAGTGGTAGGATTTTACCATAAAGCCTCTAAGAATAAACATTTGTCAATGTCGACAAATGGAGACGCATAGTGAAATGATGTTAAATGAAAAAAAGTATAAAAGCACAGACACCACCTATATAAAAATGTGTGTACAAACAATTCAGAGGATTAGGAGTCGGCTGAGATTTAGTAATTGTGTTGGCTTTATATTCACTGGGTTCTTTCCTCTGTGACATTAAGTGAATCATATTTTTTAAAAAGAGAGAAATGGCAGGGTTTCCACCTAAGCTCTAGTTTTTATATGTAAGTTCAAGCCTAAGAAAAAGAAAGCAATGCTGAACAATAGGACATAAAGAACAAAGGGGTAAAAAGAAACAGAAATAAAACACTCTGGGGAGGAAATGGGAAATGATATGCAATAGAGTTAAAAAGAAGTCAGGCTCATGCCACAGAAATGCATCTAGGAGTCAGATCTTTTAGAGTTTCACGAAGTCCCCAACCCCTAGTTTGAGAAATGTCTGAAAGCACAGCCCTAAATCCCTACAACAAAATCACCTGGGGGTGCTTAGTAAAAATGAAGCAGATTCTTGAGATCCTCCCGAGAGCTACTAAAATTAGGAGGGGTGGAGGCCAGCAGTGTGCACTTACCTGTCTTCCCAGGTGACATCTAAACACAGTAATGATCCACCGGTCCACACCACCTCTGCTCTGTAAATCCTAGACAGAGGGGGCATCTTTTGGAATTTGTACCCAGCCAGCACCAGAAGTTTTTACAATCCCAAAGCCAGGCTGATTGAGGTGGATGGCTGCAGCTCACAAGTCCTGGGGCAAGAGCATTAGCAGTGACACTTGAGCTCTGTGCTCTGGCAGGAAAGGGACTGGCCATAAAACCCACTCCTCTCTTTTGTCTTGAGGCACAAGAATTATCAAAACCAACACTCCACGCCCTGTATATCCTGCTTCTATTTACACATCCCACCCACCATCAAGTTTCTCCATAAAGAAGATTCACTTGGGTCATAATCTATCTATAGATGATTCATACTAATAATTCATTCCCAGTCGTAATGAGCGCAGCTTTGCTAAGCCTGAGTGGTTCCTTGTGGCATCTTAGAGCTTTCTTTTGAAGGCAAGTTTGTATTCTCTGCCAGTATAAGGATGACTCTGTCCTTCATAGAATCCTGGCATCCCTGTGGAAGAAAAAATAGTAACATCTAAAATGCATTGAGCACCTTACTATATATATATGCCAGGCATTGTTTTAAGTATGTTTTAAAGCATTATCTCATTTAATCCTCATCCAACCTTGAGGTAAGAGGAGTTTTTATTATCCCCAATTTACAGATGGGGTTGGAGGAAGGGTGGTGGCCATGTAGAGGGTCTCCAGGTCCACCAAAGGCTTCAGCAATACAGCTTCACTGACCCCAACTGTAGGGAGCTAAGGAAAGGTGAAAACTTTTTGATCTTGCACGTTTATTTTCTAGGACTTGGTGGGCCTGAGAGAGAAAGTGAAAGCTAAAGCACATAGCCCTTCCTACCTCCAGAGAGTCCCTATGGGGAACAGATGAAGTCATTGGAAGGAAGCCCCTGCTAATCTGAGCACATTAAGGGGGTTGCCAACAGGAAGATCAACCAAGACACCAGTAACACAGGGCTCTGCAGGGTCCTGGCAGGACAGAGTCAGCCTTACTCTAAAGGGTTAACTGAAAAGCATTGATCAAAAGGACTCTGCCCCGGATGTACACAAGGTTATAGGAGCCAGTGAGGGTTGGTGAGGCACCTGGGAGGCAGCCACGGCCAGAGCTGTTATCTGTCCTAGCTCTAAAGAATCAAGGGTAGGGAACAGTGCAGCTGGGGCATAGAGAAAGCTGGAGGCAGAGAAGGTCCACATGACAGGATCTGGAGCCTTAGCAAAACATTGCCTCTGCCAGAGCCCCACTGTGACAGGGATGAGGGCAGTGGGAGTAATACCTGGGCTCTCTCTCCCCGCCCTGCTGGTGCCTCACATTGGCCAACTCCAACCAGAAGCCAAAGGCCAAGGGGGTGTGAGTGCTGTGGTCTAGAGCCCACCTTCCCAGAATTCAGAGACAGACAGAGAAGGGCAAGAAATCCATCTGGGAGCTGGGGGAGAGACAAATGGAAACTATCAGCCCCAGCCAGGACTTTGCAAGGAAATTGATCTCAGATTCAGACAGGGCGCCCAGTCCTCCATGCATTGTTTATGTATTTGCCTGACTGATGCCCAGGAAGTTGTTTAAAAACCAAAATAGTTTACTTCCCAAGAAGCTTGAAGAGAGAGAAACAACAGTCTCCTTAGGCTTAGCCAACAACGTTAACACCCTTTAGTTGTGTCAATGCCCAAGTGCTAATGAACAACCGTTTTGGCACTGGAGCTGTTAAATACAATCCTTGGGTGAATTCTGCACTTGCTAATGAATAAATCCCTGTGCTTCTAGAAACTGCTGAGCCAGACCTTGGAGACTCAGAGGTAAATGGGTGACCTAGTTGACTCACTCAGGACACGAAGTTCTGCACTAAGGGGTTCTTTAGAGGTGTCCCTACTTTGAATGGGCCACAAAGGCCAGTATGGGGGAAAAGATTTTCCTGCCTCACCCCACCCCACAAATAATGGGCCAAGCATCTGCTAGTATTTCTTCTACTGGGTATTCTTCTCCAGAGACACAGAAGACACAATAGCTGGCAAGTTACTGACAATCTGGAAAGAGGCCAGTGGTTGGAAGAACAGTATTGTGAGAATTATTTATTTGGTTGTAGGATGGCCAAACTCAGCAGGCAGGAGATGAATACAGCCTGGTGCTGGGGTGGGGTAGCCAGCAGAGACTCAGGATTGGGGTTGGCCAAAACAAAGAGGCCTTATCTTCCTATGTCCTTTGGTAGGAGCGTGTAGTGAGAGAGTCGCTTTTATTGAGCAAAGATGGAGTCTAGTTTCCACCCCTCATTAAGGTCATCCCACCAAGTGTGTACAACTTTATGTGATTGGGACACATCCATGTGTCCTGAATGAAACAGGACCCTGCAGTGGAGAGAAACCGTGATTCTTACACTTCAGCATCAGCACTGGATATTCTCAGGTCTTTCCTGAGCTGGCTGTGGCATTATCTGAAAACATGAAACACATAAAGTCTATCTCTCGTTTTTCTCTTCTTATGTTGCCTTCTCTTTGTTTTTCCTTTCTGTTTGTCTCAGTGCTGACAAAACTTGCCATCCTTAGAAACTGAAATCTGCTGTTAGTACGTAAGAGTTCTCCCATAGAGCTCTTGGGAGTGGAAGTCAGTTTATACACAACTATCTTTGTCCCCTCTTCTTCCAGCCAGACCAAGGTGGGCGTGGGGGATGGAATGTGGGTGTCTCAACTCTCGACTTCTCAGCTTTCAGGGTCATTTCTTTTTGTAGTGACTCTCTGACTAGCCTGGACACATTCATGAAAATGACCTCAGAGTGTAGGCACCCAACCACAGGAACTCCCAGTCTTTCCTGTGTTCCTAGTAGCTCTAACCAACTTCCAACAAGGGCAAGACTCAACCTTAGATGGTGTCAAAGGGGGGTTGTATTGACCCATGAATCTCCTGGTCCCAAGAAGTCCAAAAAATAAGCATGAACTTGACTTAAAATTGTGGTAGGCAGTGAGCTGGTATTATACTAGTCATAATATAGGCAGTCACCAATTGACACACACATAGATTTTATATATATATATATGTATATATGTGTGTATATGTGTGCATATATATACACACATATATCTCAAAGCATAATTTCCCCTAGAGGCAATGTTCCAATAGTGGCTAAGTTTCCAGCTAGCTGACAAAATCCTGTTCAACATATAATATAGTTAAAATTTATAGAAGCAGGAAGTGTTAATAACTCTGTTGGAAACCACAGAATTGTTTCTGGGAAAACTGTGCTCTCTAAAGAAAAACTGTGAAACTCAAAATAGGAGGAACATTTCTACCCTGTTCTCCTTACTGTAGTTTCAGGAAAAGAAAAGACTTCAGTTCACATCAAGAACAATATCATAAACAGTTCCCTTTTGTGCCGTGTGTGATGTGCTATGGTAGCGTGATGCCCGAGCAGTTACGGGAGCCCAGCCTGGGTCTGCCTTCCAGGACCTAGGCAGTTGAGAGAATGGGAAGTTAATCTGACACTGTAGCTAAGGAAAGAAGTCCTGGCTTTGTCAGCAGCAAGAAGGGAGCCCCCTGACTTGGGGTCAAGAAGAGGACACCCTTCCCACCTCCCGCCACCATGGTAACCATTCTTGTGTGAGGAGCATTTTAGTGCAGAGGCTGCCTGGGCACCACCAGCGCAGATAAAGTGTTAAAAAGTGTATTGTTAAAGAACTGTTCTCCGGGTCTTCCCCCTTTCCACATTGTACAAGCAGGTCACCCATCTCCATGTTGACATTTTCCCCCACCCCCTCTGTAGGTGAAAAGCATGGCCCAGTATGTACATAACATGGACAAACGGGACAGTTTTCGGAGGAGTCGCTTTTCTGACCGTTTCAAAGATGACATAAATACTATCGTTAATGTGGTCACCTCGGAGATTGCCGCCCTTTTAGTAAAACCTCAGAAGGTAACTGTGTATTTTACTTTTTACTTTCTAAATTGTTTACCTGGAACATGTGTTACTTTCATAATCAGAGAAAAATACACATCACTTTTAAAACAGTAATTAAAATATAACTATGGTGACAGTTAAATGCAGTATGTTTTACTGGACTGGACCCTGGGATAGGGCTGGGGAACTGTTATAAAGAAACTGCAATACGGACTATAGTTTAAATGATTGTATCAATATAGATATGAAAGAGAATATTCTTGCTCTTAGGAAATACCCTGAAGTATTATGGGGTAAATGGGCACGATATTTGCAACCTACACACAAATGGTTCGGTGGAAATTTTCGGTAAGAAATAGAATGGTGAAACAAATGTAACAAATGTCAAACATGGATGAACTCAGTTAAAGGGTGTGCAGTAGTTCTTTGTGCTATTCTTGTACCTGTTCTGTAATTTTGAAATTGTTTCAAAATAAAAGTTTAAAAATACATAACATGAAATAAAACAAATGTTCAAAGTTAACTACAAAATTTAGGGAACAGTGTTTATTATTAATACCTTTATCATTATTAAGAATTTGTATACTGCCAAATACTCAGGAGAAGGTTTTTATTTGGCTATTCTTAGAACAGCAATGGTATCTTCATATTGGCAGGCATGAAAATAAGGCACAGTGAGGTTGATAAATTTTCCAAAAGTCACACAGCTAGCAGCAAAGCCACAACTGGAGATGCTAAGCCCAGATATACAGGCAATCGTGTCAAGTACCCAGCAAGGGTAGCCATGTGGGAGGGTGCTGGGGGCTCCAGGACTTCTTAGTGGCACTGCAGAAACTTCTTTACCAGGTCCACATCCATCCCAGTGACTGGTCAGCTTGGCCTGAATTTGCAAACTGTGTGTCATTAACAAGAGGAAAATAGTTTCAAATCATATTTTTAATAGCATCGGGGAAATTGATGTGTCATTCTGAGAATAAAGGACATAAACATGAAAAAGTGAACCGCCGATTCCTCTGAAGTACTGTAAAATTCCTCATAAATATGAGCACGAAATAATTAAAAAATGAAATTAGGCCGGGCACAGTGGCTCAAGCCTGTAATCCTAGCACTCTGGGAGGTGGAGGCTGGAGAATCACTTGAGGTCAGGAATTTGACCAGCCTGAGCAAGAGTGAGACCCTATCTCTACAAAAAAATTGAAAAATTGGAGGCTGAGGCAGGAGGATCTATCTGCTTGAGCCCAGGAGTTTGAGGTTGCAGTGAGCTATGATGACACCACTGCACTCTAGCTGGGGCAAGATTCTGTCTCAAAAAACAAATAAATTAAATTTTAAAAAAAAACCTAGCCTCAATCCAGGCAGAAATCCACCCTTACCAAGTATGACTCTGACCTCTCTTAGGCTGGGAATGCTGCCTAATTGGGGGAAAAAATTCCTTAGGCATAAACTGATTCTTTTATCCTGATTGGATTTTCTGCAATAATTCTTATAAATTAAGAAACTGTCTCATTGAAGACAGTGAATACGTTTCAAGTTAGTTTGCCCAAAAAATAGTTACAAAAAAAAATAGTTACCAGATTATCAAAACAATTTCAGGACCCAATCTTGAATATAGAGAATGAGCTCAATTATATACAAATAAATATGCATGTAGGAAAAAATGTGACCAGAAGGAAACGCACCAACATATTAGCAGTACATAGAGAATTACTTGGTTCAACCCAACAGTTATGGCATCAGTTAAAAGCTAAATTATATTTGCTACGATTTTGCAGACTCATCTGCTTTGCCCAGTCTCACCCAGAGGAACAGTGGCTGAAATAAAGAACCTGCCTCTCCCAACTTTCCCACCAGCGACCTGGGAGTTCAAGTCCAAGTTTTACCACAAAATGATTTGTATGTTTGTTTTTAAGGAAAACGAACAGGCGGAAAAGATTAACATCAGCCTGGCTTTCTTCTTGTATGACCTTCTCTCCCTCATGGACCGCAGCTTTGTGTTTAACCTCATCAAACAATACTGCAACCAGGTGAGCGGTCCTCGGAGGTAGCCATTTTGTTCCTGCTCCTCCGCAGGGCGGGGCTTGTATGTCCAGGTGAGGTTGCTGCGCGGCTCAGCTGGGAGTCTCTAGGTCGGAAAGCTGCCAGGGCCGGAGCAGCTTGGTGGCAGCTTGGGATGTAACTATTACATAATACAAGGCTCTATCTTATCAGTAGGAAACAGCTGTCTAGAGAGGTCTTATGGGGTCTGCACAGCAGGCAGGTGCTAAAAGATCTGCTTGTTGGGGCTATTTTTAAAATAATTGGATGTGTGAAAATTTGAGTTTGGTGTGAGCTAACTGGTGGGTGCCAGTCTGTTGTGAAGAAATGAACAACCCAGGAGCCAACACACAGAGAGGATCTTTGGCTCATTTGCATAACCCCTCCCCTCAAAAACCACAAACTTTTTTTTCATTTATTATTATTTTAACAAGATTTTATTATTTAAAAAAATGGCCTTATTTACAGTCATAGAATATGCTCATGAGAATACTTAAAAGAATACAAAAATAATCACTATTAACAAGTTTGCTTCACATACATGCTACTAAATCATCCGTCAAATGCACTGCAAGTTTTGGAAGCACCATATATTGTTAGAGCTTCTAGAAGAATCAAAGGAGATTATGGCATTATCTAAGAAAATGATGTGGCCAACATCCACTATAAACAAAAAGACTAAGTTTTCTAAAGGAAGTCCTGACAAGGAAGCAGAATAATAAAAAAGAATCCTAAGGAACCTTGGAAGTCCCTGAGCATCACCAATCCCATGCTCCCTGACCTCCTGCCCCTATAGTGCATGGTCTGTCCAGGATGCCCCAGAACAGAGTGGCAGAGGGGTACTTCACTCCTCTTGCCCTCCCTCTTAGGTGTTTAGGATTCTAGGTCACTGGGTGCATTTCAAATACAAGTTAATCTGTTTTCAAAACTATGAGTTGGATATACAGGAAAGAGATACTAGAACACTACTCTAGGCCCAGGGTTTGCTAGGCCCACATGGGCAGTTTTTAGTCCCAAAAAGGAAATAAGGCAATCCAAAGTGGATGTCTACCTGCCCTGCAAAACGCACGTTTTAATTTTCTCTTTTTCTTTCCTTTCTTTTCTCTTGCTCACAGCCTTTCTCTTTAAATTCTTTCCTTTTCTTTTAGCTGCCTATTCTTTCTTTCTTCCTCTCCCCAGTGTCAACTGCCAGAGAGCCCTAGACAGGGGGTCAGGAGACGTGTGTTCTAACTCCAGTGATGCCATTAACCACCTCTGGGACGGGGGAGCATGAGCTTTTGAGGCATTTGTTTCCTCATCTGCAAAAAGACAAGGCTGGATTAGACTTCCCCAGATCTTGACATTCTTATTCTGTTCTATGTCTGCCGGTGACATTCATGACATTGCTTACCCCATTAGTGGCACCTAACTAGGCTACTGACCCCAGTTCATGGTGATTTAATTCACTGGTCCCAGCTCTCTGGTTACAGAATGAACTTCATACCTGAGGCAAGTGGTATTTTTCCAAAGTTGTCGGATTTTATAATTTTGTATACCCTGAGTCAAACATCCTGTCATGTTTTCTGCCATGTAAAGATTTCATGGCAATGGATATAACCTGAGTCTTTCATTAATAGTCACTAACAACAGACAAATCTACTTCTTCAATTACTCTCGGTCACCTACAATGCAGTACTAAGTTAACACCCATCCCCTGGGTAGGGCCACTGACGCTGGCACTGTGGGTCTTTACCTTTGGGGAAGATGTTTTGGGAATGCACTTTGCTCCTCTTTTCTAAACATAACTCAAATTATTTTGGAAATTTATGTCTTTAATAATGTCTCAAGAAACCTATGAAAGATACCCAAAGTGGGGCCTTCTTTGAAGTGCAGCTATCTTATGCTTTCAAGTTCTGGTGGTAGCCAGCTTAACCCAACACCTCTTTACAAGAGACTCTCCGTGATGGGCATTTGACCAGGTTCTAATCAGTTCAGTTCACTGGTGGCCCCGCTGGTCCAAAGTCAGCCTGAAGTACACACATTGAAAGGGTATAGGTTCTGATAAGTGTTCTTGCGTGGAAGTCGTATGTTTTATTTTTTATGTAATATATAAATTCATTTGTTTTAAGTAAATTTCTAACCATGGATTAATTCTATATGCCCCACAACACAATGGCTTCTCCTCAAGTGCCTGAAAATATGTGTTCATTTAAATTATATAGTTTAGAAAAATGCTCTCCGTGTGAGTGAAGAGGAGGCATGTCCCTTTGCAAGGATGAGATGCTTTGTATTCCCATGCTGGGGGGGAGGGTGTTTATGATGAAATATTGAGGGGCTCCAGGTCACCAGTACCCCTTTCTTCCCCTACTTTGCCTTTAGAAGAGCTGCCTCTGAGTCTGGGTCTCTTGGTTGTTCAACTCACCTGAGGAAAGCAGGGATCTCTTCCAGTCACCTTTGTCTGCCTTTCATTGCTTGTTTCATGGTTGGTTTATTTGTTTTTTAAAGGAAGATGTTTTCTAAAAAGTCTTCCAGCTTTCTCTTTCTCCTCTATTTCCTTCTCTCTCACTTTTTGGGCAAGCTCCTTGACTTTTTTGCAGGTAGTACATACTTTCCTAAGTGGTTTCATGCCTTCCTCTAGGAAACTGGTTAGAGAACTTTCCAATTGGGGCCTTTAATTAGAAAGTACAAAAGAACACTTGTGGCATTAAAGTCATCCAGTCAGGTTCTATTAGTTTCATATGGCCCCATGTAAGGTCAACTCCTTTCATTTAGTTTCTCAGACACAGTAGAGTTTTTGTAAAATTAATTATGTTATGTTACACTGAAGACATACCTCAAGATTGTTTTCAACACAGGCTTGCCATGGTACTGTAGATTTGACAAAGTGAGAGTCAGGGCAAGAATCCTCATTTTGGATAGCTATTAGGCTAAAATTATTAAGGGGAACAGTAATGAATGAAAACTTATTGGGCCTCCCTGTAATGTAGAATTTGTCATCTGATGCACTATCCCATTAATTTTTATTAAATTGATTGCCTTCATCTGGGGAGAAAGGATATTTTTGTGTCTGCCTACCTCAGCTCCATTGCCTTATAATAAACTCTTCATTCCTCTTTTTGTTTTTCTTCCCAGCTGTCAGCCAAGCTCAATAACCTTCCAACGCTCATTTCCATGAGGCTGGAGTTCCTGAGAATCCTCTGTAGCCATGAACATTACCTCAATCTGAACCTCTTTTTTATGAATGCTGATACTGCTCCAACATCTCCTTCTCCCTCCATATCTTCCCAGGTAATCAACTAACAGAAAGAATTATTCAAGCAATTTCATTTAATTAGCTTAGTTTAATCTTATATTTCCTATAAAGGTTCATCTTACTAATTAGAAGAAAAATCAAACTAATCAAACCAGATCAAGGATGCTACCCAGAGTTACTCCATCTTAGCTAATAGTTTACAGGCTCAGTAACTGGTTTCTTCCTAGGCTCATGGGTCCCTGATCAGGCCAAGTAGAGCAAGGAATCCATAAGCACTATGGAAATTCAGAAACTCATAGAAAAGTCTCAAATCTTCCCTGGTCTGATATTAGCCAACTATTACATTATGCAAATACAAGATTCCAAAGTCAAATAAGTTTTGGAGACCCTATGTCAACCAGGTTTCTTTGCATTGGGCCATCCAAGAATGTTTAACTAGTTAATGTAAATTGTAAATGCCCAAGAAGTCAAAGAAGAAATGAGAGGAGAGATGTGTAATAAACAGTGATTCCCAAAGTGATTTGACTATGGGAACCCCACTCCCACCCCATAGATTGCTCAAATGACTAGTGTCCTCCACAACAACTTTAAGGAAATGCTGTTTTATAGTCACATTTCATTTATAGGGAATAAATCAGTAGTTCAGAGCAGCAGGCAAAAGTTCTCCTCATTAGGTTCTATTTCTGTTGCGTATTCCTTGATACTAGCACAAAGGTGAAGGCTTGTCTTATTAATGGAAAAAAATCTTAGCCATTTACACCAGATGACATGATCCAGATGTGAGCTACGTGACCATCTTAACGTGGACTGGAAAGGGTCTGGCTTACAAGCAGCAATTCCAAATATGTAAACTTTCTGCTGCATCCCGCCCAGCAGGTTCCATCCTAAGACTACCCTGGACCTAACCTTGCCTTAGGTCCTCTCCCCACATTCCCCTTCTTACTGCTCCAGGGCGTTACCAAACCCCGAGGCCTGGCTTACCAAGCCATGACGGATTTCCAGAGACACTTTAGATGCTGTGAGTGAAATATAAAGTGTGCTCCCAAGATAAGAACACAGGACAGGAATTACCTAGGACTGGTAAATCTGACACTTCCCTGCCTGACACAACCTAGTTCCAGACCAGCAAAATTCAATGTGCTTAAGCCATATTCAGAAGTGCAGCTGAGTAAACAGGGGCCTCAAACAAAAGGGCAGTTGGTTCTAGAGGAATTGCCTGGACACAGCCACAGGATTACATGTGGTTCTTATTTCCCTATCCAGATTTTATTCTAGCATTTTAATCTTCAACTTCAGGTAGGGAAGGGAGTGACATTCATTTTTCAATAGACCCTGAGTGCTTTATTTTCATCTTTTTCACTTGGCAGTTCTCCATCTGTGGGAATGGGAAAGTGATGTAACCACTCATGCCTCGGTTTCCTTATCTGTCGCATGAGATACTAGCAGTACCTATCTCACAAAGTCTGGCTGGAGCAAGGGCTCCATAAATGCTAGCCACGCTCTTTTAACTCCAGTTCTTGTTATTCATAAAACTGCTCCTTGTGCTTCTGTAGAATTCGAGCTCCTGCTCCAGTTTCCAGGACCAGAAGATCGCCAGCATGTTTGACCTGACTCCGGAGTACCGCCAGCAGCACTTTCTCACAGGGTTGCTCTTTACAGAACTGGCTGCTGCCTTGGATACTGAAGGGGAAGGGTATGTTTCTGACATTTAAAATGGAACATTAAGCCAAAAGGAAAAGATGCTCCATAATAAAGTTTGCAGTCCAAATTCCCAAGCTTGGCAAAAAAACCTACCGTGCGTCAGTTCTGAGGAGCAGAAGCATCCATGTCTTGAAAAGACGGCACTGATGGGAATGTAGAAAGATTGGGGGAGAGAGAGGAACCACAGAATGACTTTTTTTTAGTCCTTTTGGTGTTCAGATTAGGCACACAGAATTGAAAGAACTTGCCCAACATTACATAGCAGAACCATATCTAGAGCCATGGTCTTTTGAGTCCCTTCCCAGGACTCATTCTACCATACCAAACCATCTTCCTGCCTGGGGAACCTACTCCTGTGACTCCTATTACAAAAGAAGTTTCCAGAATAAAGTATGCTAATTAATGGTAGCATTGCTGTATGTAAATGGATTTTTGTCTAATTGGAAGTTCTCTCAAAGCATTTATAGTTTAGGAAACAAGGTGTCCCTGCATAAAACAATTACAGGAGTGCCTCAAGTTTGTGCAACTGCAATAACAAATATATTCCAAGCTCTTTGCCTGTATTGACATCGCATAAGTGAACATATGTCTCTGTCTCCCTGTGGGACAGAGTGGAAAATCTCATATTCTTAGCTCTAAATTCTACCTCCTTCCAGAAATTCAGGTTGTGAGAATAGCCTGAGAGAGCTTCATTTTCCATGGCTTTGATTCCATCTTCTCTCAACCCTAACTAAGTTTCTCCCAGTTTTCTCTATGGAATTTTCTACTCTATAACTGACATAAATTTCCACAGCAACAAAAAGTGCACTGACATATGCTGAGAAGATGCTGAGAAGAAAGTTTGAACATGAGGAAAATTGCCTTCATTTACAAACACACACGCACATTTCTTAATTGTCCTTTAATAGCACTGCTTTAAGTGATTTCCGAAAATAATCTGTAGTATTTACATTAGCATAATTTCTATTTTCCATTTTCATTCTAGCCTGACATCTTTTTTTGTTGCTGATATATTACTAGCAACAGGGTACAATATATTCAGAGATCATCATGTAATTATGTTTAATCGGGTGGATACATTCTTCAAACACATACACACATACACACACACACACACACACACACACACTTAGTACCTTTTCTACCCCCCAGAGAGTAACTAATTAACAGTGTCACTCCTTTGGCAACACAATTATCCCTGATTGCTGGGTTGTCAGTTACTCTCTTGGAAAGTCATTAGAATTACTGTCGCGACTTCACCATGTGGGCTAAAACCTCAGGAAAATTTTTCCCTTTAACAATACTTTCTATTGATCAGCACTTCTCTTTGCTGCCAAGACAATTAATAGACTCACCAACACCTGCCCATCTGTGATAAAAGGGCCAATGGGACACATCTTAGTACCTGGACCCTTATAACAAGCCACAGCTCCAGTTTCCAGTGGGCCTCCCTGGAACCCCCCACACCTGGGTGTATCCACAAATGTTATTAAACCCAAAGTGTTCTTCAAGCATCTGGAAATTATCTAGCATCTTTGTGCTAAGCTAGCAAATTGTATTGCCTTATTCAAAACACAACTCATGCCAGGACCGCAGACTAAGCTGGTAGTCAGAACAAGAACAGCTTTTGAAATGCAATTTCCAATTATCTTATTTTGGCCACAGTGTTTAAATCTCAGTCATTTAAAATTTTGGTTAATATTTTCTATATAGCTCTCAATTCTGATGTAGCCTTGTTTCATTTGAAAGAAAAAGGTATATTTTAAAAATTGAACATCTATAGCTTGGTTTCAAATACTCTACTAGATGCTTTATTTTATTTACTTTTTATTGAAGTATAATTTATATGCAACAAAGGGCCTAAAGCTTAAGTGTAAAGTACAATTATTTTTTAGCCTATGGGAAATCGCCAGCCAGATCAAGATAAAGGATATTTCTAGTACCCCAAGATATTCCTGTTGCCCCCGTCAGTCATATTTTCCCCACAGTTAACCATTACTCCGTCTTCCATCACCAGAGATTGGTATCACCTATTATTGAACTTCATATTCCTCTGCTGAGATCCTTCAGTATGGTTGCACATATCAGTAGTTCATATTTTTCTTTCAGCTATATGTAGTATTCCTTTGTGTAAATATGCTGCAATTTGTCTACTATAGATGGACATTTGGGTAAATGTCAAAAGAACATATACTGAGCAAGGAAAAGAAGAGCAAACCCTAAATGCAAAGCAAGCAGATGATAGGAAACAATAAATATTACAGACAAAATACATGAAATAGAGAATAGAAAAACAGTAGGAAAAAAATCAGCAAAACCAAAAGTGATTATTTAAAAATATTAACAAAATTGAAAAACCTTGACCATGAAAAAAGGAAGAAGGCTCAAATTACTAAAATCAGGAATGAAAGAGAGACATTACTACAGACCTTATAGAAATAAAAAGGATTATAAAGGAATGCTATGAATAATTGTATGTCAACAAATTAGATAACCTAGATTAACTCTACAGATTCTTAAAATGATACAAGTAGTAAAACTGACTCCAAGAAGAAATAGAAAATGTGAATAAATCAATAACAAGTAAAGAGATTCAGTTATTAATCAAAAAAACTTCCCACAAGGAAAAGCCTAGGACCAGGGGGCTTTACAGGTAAATTCTACCAAATATTTAAAAAAGAAGTGATTCCATTTCTTTACCAACTCTTCCAAACAATAAAAGAGGAAAAAACTCTTCCCAACTCATTCTAAGAATCCAGCATTACCCTGATAATAAAACCAGACAAAGACATCACAAGAAAAGAAATTATAGACCAATATCTGATGATAAATATAGAAGTAAAATCCTCAAAAAATACTAGCAAACTGAATCCAACAACACATAAAAAAGGATTATACACCATGGCTAAGTAGGATTTCTGCTAGAAATGCAAGGTAGTTTAATATCTGAAAATCAATTGATCCAGTACACCGTATCAATAAGATAAAGGACAAAAACCACACAATCATCTCAATAGATGCAGAAAAAGCATTTGATAAAATCTAATACTCCTTCCTAATTTTTTTTAAAAAGCACTCAACAAACCCTTTAAGAATATAAAAGAACTTCCTCAACCTGATTAAGGGCCTCTGAAAAACCCACAGCTAACATGATACTTACTTGTGAAAGACTGAATGTTTTCCCCCTAACATCAGGAACAAGACACAAATTTCTATCCTTTCCCCTTTTATTCAACATTGTGGTGGAAATTCTATCCAGGGCAATTAGGCAACAAAATGCAATAAAAAAGTCTACTAATATATTGGAAAGGAAGAAGTAAAGCTAATTCTATTCACAAATTTTATGGTTGTGTTTATAGACAATCCTAAGGAATCTACTAAAAAAACTGTAAGAATGAGTTCAGCAAGGTTGCAGAGTACAAAATCAGTATACAAAAATCAGTTATACATCTGTATGCTTATGATGCACAACTAAAATGAAGTTAAGAAATCAATTCCATTTAAAATAGCATCAAAAAGGATAAATACTTAAGAATACATTTAACAAAAGAAGTGCGAGACTTGTACACTGGAAATGACAAAATACTATTGAAAGAAATAGAGATCTAAATAAGTGGAGACATAGCACATGTTTAATGGATCAGAAGACTTAATATTTCTAAGATAGCAATACTCCCCAAATTGATCTATAGATTAAATGTAGTTCCTCTCATAGTCACAGCTGGCTTCTTGCAGAAATTAATAAGTTGATCCTAAATTCATGTGAAATTCAAGAGACCCAATACAGCCAAAGCTATCTTGAAAAAGAACAAAATTTGAGGATTTCCACATCCCGATTTCCAAACTTACTACAATGCAAAAGTAGTCAAGGCTATGTGGTTCTGACATAAAGATAGACATATAGATCATTGAAATTGAATTGAAAGTCCACAAATAAATGCTCATGTTTATAGTCGATTGAGTTTTGACAAGGGTGCCAAAAGAATTCAAAGGGGGAAAAATTGTGTTTTAAATAAATGGTACTGGGACAAATGGATAGACACATTCAAAAGAATGGAGTTGGACTCCTATTTCACACCATAGACAAAAATTAATTAAAATAGATCAGAAACCTGAATGTAAGAACTGATACTATAAAACTCTTAGATAAACTCATAGAGTGATCTTCATGAACTTGGATTAGGCAATTGTTTCTTAGATATGACACCAAAAGTATGAGCCACAAAAGAAAAAATAGATAAATTGGACATCATTAAAATTAAAACTTCTCTTATTGATAGGACACCATCAAGAAAATCAAAAGACAACCCACAGAACAGGAGAAAATTTTGCAAATCAAAAATTTAATAAGGGACTTGTATCTGGAATATATATAAAAAACTTACAACTCAATAACACCTCAAAAGTAGAAACAATCCAAATATTCATCAATTGACAAATGGATAAATCATGTGGTATATCCATACAGTGGAATATTATTCAACAATAAAAAGGAATGAAGGTACTGATGCTACCACATGACAAACTTGAAAACATCATGCTAAACAAGAGACCCAAGAACATATGTAGTCTGTTTCTGGATTCTATTTAATATACATTTCTACCTTTTCTTGCTTGGTTTTCACATTGTAACCTCATTGTTTAGAAGCATTTTGATCAACTTCTACTGTCTAAGAGCATTTTGGTCAAGCTCCCTTCACCATAACCTCTAGCTTCTATGCTGTGCCAACAGAATCATCAAAGTGCAAAGAAAAGCTGTCAGCGCCATCCACAGCCTGCTAAGTTCTCATGACCTGGACCCTCGTTGTGTCAAACCAGAGGTGAAAGTCAAAATTGCTGCCCTTTACCTGCCTTTGGTTGGCATCATTTTGGATTCTTTGCCACAGCTCTACGACTTTACAGGTAAGGATCTCTTCTGTTTCCTACCTTAGATTGATGAGGGCCCCTGCCAAATGCCCTGCCGGAATGAGGTCTCTGTGATCAGCTCCAGTGCAAACTTGCTTATCTGAGCAATTCTTTTTAACACAGGCCCCAATCAGTTAAAAAAAAAAAAAAAAAGGGCACATAGTTCCATGTGTGTTTTCTTTTTAGAAATTATTTACTTACGTGTTTGTTCATTTGTTCATTCATTCATTTGCTGATTGGCTAGTCTATGATGAACTTTGTAAACCATATACCACAAAGGATGAAATAATAACAGAATTACTCCCTTTGGAGATCACTGCTCTAACACCTTGAAATAAAGTCATTTCATCCCTTTTCCTTTATGGATGTTGAAGCAAAGAAGCAGCCTCAAATGAACCCTAACAATTATTCCATGCCAAAAAAAAGAAAATCATGTTGTCTATTAGTGTTAGGAAATTCTGCCATAGCAGAGAAATTTTGCCTTTGTTACTAAGTGGCTAATTTTGAGGTCAATATCTCCTGCTTAGCAGCAAGAGGAAAGGAAAATTTGTCTTAAAGGGGTTTGTGAACCTGCTGAGTCTATTTATATATTACAGTGTGGATTAAGGAACGTAAAGGGAAAAAAAACCCTCCCAAATAGAGGAACTTCTTGTGTGAGATCTAAGAAAGACAATCCATCTGCCTGCCCTCCGCTCAACACACACACACACACACACACACACACACACACACACACATTATTCTGATCCCTTCGGGGTGCTACTTGCTTTCCCCAATTAGAGGCAGGGCCTTCTAGGCCTGTGGCCTTCTAGGTCCTAAGTGCAGCCTTTTGACTGAATCCAAATTTTATAGAAGAAATCTTTTTATTAAAAGGGGTGCAGCAGAGAAAGATGAAGCTTTTCTTGCCTCCTTTGGTACTTAAGAAGGAACAATCTTGAGATCAGAAGGCTGCAGGTTCCCCACCCCATGGTGCCAAGTACTCATAAAAATGAGACCAAATACTTATGGCCTTCAATTCATGCAAATCATAAAATGAAAGAATCATTCCTAAGGAAGTAATTACCTCCTTTCTTTAGAAAAATTCCTCCAGCAAACTGCTAACAGCTGAACTATGAAAAGAAAGATGAGAGTTAGCGGTTAGGGTTTGTAGAGTACTTTGGGGCCAGAAAGGCGAGGAAATTGCAGAAACACGTGTGACATACGGGGTGAGCAAGATGCACAATGAAGTGAGCTTCCTCTAGTAGCTCCTGACTGGAAGGAGCTGAGAACAGAGTTGTTTTCAAAATTTAAAGATGGAATGCAGAGCACAGCATGTAACTTGCAGTCCATTTTGACAATCTTTGCTGGAAAGTTTCTAGAAAGTTCCATAGGAAGAGCTACAACTTGCTTGTTCCCAAAGCAGGGAACCACTTTAGCACACACTCTGCAAAGCTTTCTTGTTGATTAGGATTTTCCATATCAGTCACTTAGAATCAGAACTTTTTAACACTTGGTCTCTGAGCCTTTTAAGCCTCAAAGGCTTCTTTACTTTATGGTCATGATGTAGTTCACAAGAGGGAAAGCAGTAAAAGGTATCCTATTATTCCAGGTAATATAGCACATCTATTAAATATAGACTCATTAGACTGATAAGCTAATAAGAATATTATTATTAGCTTATTATTTAGCTTATTATAATAATAATAATTATTATTATTATATTTCTCAAAAAGATACATCTGAATTCAAACAACATTTATTACTATATGTGACCTTTGGAAAGTCCAACTTTTATGCCTTTCCTTCCTCTGTAAACCGTAAAGACGTGATAATGATGTCTACTTCATAGAGCTGTGATAAAGATGAAACTAGAGAATTTCTATAAAATCATTTTGCACTGCAAATGTTTATATCTTTCCTTCTTTTTCTTGTAACCATGACTCTTTGAATATTAACAGGAAGTAGGAATGTATCTCTATATTAGTCATGATAATGTTACCAGGCCTTACATAATTTCCACCTGCTATTTATTTCACCATTTGTTTAAAAACCCAATTGCCTTCAAACACAACAGTGAATTATTATTTCTAAAAATTGGGTTCTGCCAGGCACGGTGGCCTGTAATCCTAGCACTGTGGGAGGCCGAGGCGGGCGGATTGCTCAAGGTCAGGAGTTCGAAACCAGCCTGAGCAAGAGCGAGATCCCGTCTCTACTAAAAATAGAAATTAATTGGCCAACTAAAAATATATAAAAAAAATTAGCCGGCATGGTGGCATATGCCTGTAGTCCCAGCTATACTCTGGAGGCTGAGGCAGGAGGATCGCTTGAGCCCAGGAGTTTGAGGTTGCTGTGAGCTAGGCAGACGCCACGACACTCACTCTAGCCCGGGCAAAATAGCAAGACTCTGTGTCAAAAAAAAAAAATTGTGTTCTAAAATAACAAATAAATAAATAAAAATTGGGTTCTATTTTCACAAGTTTAGCAGAGAAAATGCTGTTTGCTTTCAAACTTTTCTGAAAAATCGAAGGTCCAAATGGCTATAGTGTTGACAGGTCTAATAAAACATGAGTTTTTAGTGAATCAATCAGTTGCAAGTGTTTTAAAACAATTTTCTCAGAACCATTTGAACAAATAGTTTGTGTGTGTATGATTCATAGCATTCTTTTTTTCAAAAAAAAACTTTTAAATGGTTGATCCTTTTTCTGCTCGTATACATCTAGACCTAACTATAAATATGGATAGATCTGTATTACATGGATATAGTAAATTAACATTCTTTTCAAACATTTGAAATTTAATAAATTATCACTGAACTTGCGATAATTGCTTATTGTTATGTAAGGTACTTGCTTAATTCTGTAATTGTAGGTTCCTTCCTATTTGGTCGTTATTTAAAATATGTGAATAAAGTTTTAAAAATATTATATTATAGAAAGGTGTTGGAAAAACAAATACCACATGTACTCACCATTAAATTGGTACTAATTTATCAACACTAATGCACTCATAGGGAAGTAACATTCATCAGTGTTGGGCGGGTGGGAGGGGGCCGAGGGGATGTGTAAATTCACACCTGACTGTGGGGTGGGTGCTATCTGGGGGATGGACACGCTTGTAGCTCTGACTTGGGCTGCGCAAAGGCAATTTATGTGATCAAAGCATTTGTACCCCCATAATATTCTGAAATTAAAAAAAGAAAAAGAAAAGTGTTATGAAAATTCTGAAAACTTTTATTTATACAATTTGAAAAATTAATTTCTAGCTTGATCTTGTGCTGGGCATTTTGTCTCTTTTATTAGTCTACTTGCTTTTTCTGTAGATGGTAGCAGATAAATAATGCTGAATGCCAGGTTTAAAATTACTGTGCTGACTTCAGTGGCTAAGAAGTATCAGTCACTTATTGGATAGGGACATAGGGAAATATCACCTTTGGCTTGACACCAGTAGTGATGTTTTCATTGCAGCTGCAGACGTGCGTAGTGGGAAAAGTCGCACCAATGGCTCAGAGGAAGAACAAGAAGGGGTCAGTGCAATCAACCAGAGTGTGGCCCTGGCCATAGCTGGAAACCATTATTTGAAGACAAGTGGAGTAATGCTGTCTTCCTTGGTATGTTGGTGCATATTCGTCTGGTTTATTTTCATTTTGTGTCTTTTCCCATGTTCTGATGGGAGAACCCAGCTTAGAATAAGCAGTGATGGTTTGTTCCTCGCTATCCTGGAAGGAATCATTGCGAGGCTTTAAGTCGAGGAGCACACAAGTCAGACAGGGTTCTGGCAACAGCAAGAAGTGTGCAGACCAAATTCAGGCAGTCCCAATGGTGCTGTGTTCAAGGTTCAAGAAACCAGGAAAGAGGAACGTTTGGGAAATCTGAGGTCATTGCAAAAGGAGATCAAACCAGGGCTCCCTCGGGGTGGGGGCTTGAGCTGTGTTTATTCTATGTGTTTATTATTCATACTGCGCCTACCTCCAAAAAAAGATGGCAGAAGACTGATAGCTTAGGGTAAGTGCTTTGTAAGCAAAAGACTGCAGCTTTTCTAGGTCCCTCGGGAGCCTAGGGAGCATCCTTTGGCTCTATCCCCTTGCACTGACCCTGTGGCTTAAGGATGGGCTCTTCAGGAATGCACCCTCGATTCACTTACAGTGGGATTCATCATCTGTTTGTTGATGAGCTCTGACCGTCCCTTGTCAAGGCAGCTTTGCATCCTCCAGTTTAACTTAATATGACATTTCAGTGTAGGGTTTATATCTGCAGGGAGCTCAACTTGGTTCTTTTCTGCCAGGGCAGTGTCTCAACCTAACTCTTCTTTGCTAGATGACTTTCCTGTCTCCCTCTGGCACTCAGCAACCTCCTATCCCCATGAGGACTGGGGAGGCCGCGAGGCAGGGAGACGGGAAGAAGAAAAGACATTTGAGATTTGACATCAGTGATCTCACAGCTTGAAAAATAGTGTGTGTTTTATGACCTTCTCCACCTTCGTAATATCCATCTTACCAACATTAGCTGCTTGAGGCGGTGTGTGCCTTTTACATTATTTGCCTTTAAGGGGGAAACTCAAAAGCCCAAAGTTCACCTGTTAGAATATGAAGTGACATAATCTCAAGATGTCCTTTACTCTTGTCAATAAACTCAGAATAACGAAAGTTAAAGTAACTTCGTAACCTCTATTATTTCCATCCAAAACTAACATCCTCCTCACATGCTCACAGATACCTCATTGCAATTTCACCACTGCATTCCTCTGGGTATTAGCTACGCTGCATGAACCAAGGGTGCAGCCTCGTATTATTGTTTGTGTTGATTTGATGAGTAATAGAAAGTGTGCTCAGCACTCTAAAATGAATACTTGTGGCCAAAGTATTAAAGCAAATAGCCTAAAACCCCCCACACCCATGCCCCCAGGCAAACATAAATTGTAGTTAAAGTCCCATTACAGCGGACTCCACCAACAGATTTGATTAATTTGCTGAGCAGTTCGTGACCCTTATGTTATAGTTTGGACTATGTTAGCAAAGAAGCTAAATCTTGAACAGTGAGGTTATCCATGGCACCCATCCAGGTTAGTTCTCTTCTATGAGTCCAACCCTCTGCTATCCAGCATGGAGGAGAAATACCTGGAGATCTTAGCAACACAAAAGCTCCTTTGTATCATTGAGATTGTAGAGCGTGGTCGAAGACCAGGGCAGATCACCACACCACACTGCTCCTAAGGCAGAGGGTACTCAGGTATGTGGCTGAACACCTGGCTCTAATACTGGCCCCCTTGAGCCTCCTTGCTGAGCAGCCCAGCTCCAAGAACACAGCTTCCCCTGCGTACACAAGGCAGGGCTCCTGGAGACAGGTCCCTGGCCAAGGAAGTACAGTCACAGTATTCTAAGAGAACGCTTTCAATTATTCTGTTGTTTAACTTCTTCCCCTGCCTCCATCCCTCCATCTGCCTGCTTCCAGCCCTACAAGCAGTACAATATGTTGAATGCCGACACCACCCGCAACCTCATGATTTGCTTCCTCTGGATCATGAAAAATGCTGACCAGAGCCTCATTAGGAAGTGGATTGCTGACCTGCCGTCAATGCAACTAAACAGGATTTTAGATCTGCTTTTCATCTGTGTCTCATGTTTTGAGTACAAGGTAAGTGTGGGGTGGCTCAATCTTATACTAGCTCTTATCTCCAGAGTCCAATCTTGTCTTGTTACTCTTCTCCATTGTTTGGGTAATGGAGGCATCATTATTTTTTCTTATTTTTGTATTTAAATCTATAACCTGTTTGCATTTATAGATAGTATCATCTTACAGGGAAAGAGTCTCTGCCTTCTGCAAAGAGAACCCTATACCTGTTACCAGAATTTCAGCCATGGGACCTCTCAGGACAAGGTCTCTGTGTAGCTCATGGCAAAACTGGCTGACATCACTGCGGAGTGTTCTATTTTGACAATTCTCCGCATCAACAGAGATCTCACTGAACTAAATGTCCTCCTGCCTCTGTCCTGTCCAGGGAAAACAGAGTTCTGACAAAGTCAGTACCCAAGTCCTGCAGAAGTCAAGGGATGTTAAGGCCAGGCTGGAAGAGGCTTTGCTCCGTGGGGAAGGTGCCCGCGGGGAGATGATGCGCCGCCGAACTCCAGGTGTGTTGCACTGGCCCTTCCCTCCTTTCTGTTAGACAGTGTTTCACCCTTTGTGGGAAGTGATGTCCTTCCAACATGAGTAGATGCCATCACTTTCTTGAGACATTTATGGTAATATCAGAGACAGCACTTCCTATGATTCTATGCTTGACGTATATAATGATAGCCTTGTGCCTGTAAGAAAAAGTGATGTTCTGTGATCACAGGAAGCCTGAAAATGTCACCAAATGACCTCTTTTAATTAAAACTTGGTGGTAAAAGGTCACATCCAAGAATGTGGGTCGTGGATGAAGTGGAAAGTGTCTTCTCAAGGCTGAGGCCTCTATAGGTGACATTTAACTAGTCTTTCTGGAGCATGATCAAGAAGCTGGATAGTTCTGGACCCAAGATCATCTCCCTAAATCATCCAGTGTGCTACTAGAGCAGAACCACTTCCCCAAAATGGTTTCAGAGTGTTCCAGTTATCCAAAGAGCCTGCCACACCAGGAAAGATCCCAGAAAGGCTGAGCTCGTCACTCTAGAAAAGAGTGAAATGCCCATGTCCCCTCAGTGTTATTCACTGTGCTCAAAGTAAAACAGAGGGACAGCTTGTCCTGTTCGATGGGACACAATGGCAGGGAACTTGGAGGGAGCTCAGCATTCTCAGCTGTGGCCAGGCACCCTCATTCGACACCCACGCTCTCCTTCCCAGTAATTCAGTGAGCCACCGGCATTTCAGAACCCTCTGCTCATGAGAAATGTGCTCCCCAACCCCGCCAAAAGACAGGGGTTCTTCTTAAGTTCTAGTCTATCAATCAAAGAGCAGACCAACCCAACACAGGCACAGCGACTTTGTCTCCTACCAGCAACCAGCATGGACTATAATTAGCCGGAGAAGTGGTGCTGAGGCCCCGCAGTTGAGCTTGTTAGGAACTTCTGGTTATCTTGGAGGGTTTCATGCTAATCAAATTCCTATCATGCATTTCTTAACTCCTAGGGAATGACCGATTTTCAGGCCTAAATGAAAATTTGAGATGGAAGAAAGAACAGACACATTGGCGGCAAGCTAATGAGAAGCTAGATAAGTGAGTCACTCAGCAACTTTGTGTTACTTTCACCTAAAGTTCAAAACTATTTTTCCCAGGCTACTTGTATTACTGAAACAACTGCATCCTTCCAAGGGTAAGAAAATGAAACATCATTATCTGTGTAAATACAGTTCATCCAGGGACCCAGGATAATCAAAGGTATGAGTTGTGATTTCCAGCTCTTAAAAATTTATCATACTGATAAACATTCAAAGAAAACTAATATTTATTTAGCAACCTCAGATGGCTTAATAAAAGCAGCTGATAAGGGGTGTGGGGAGGGGCAGGGAAATAGGGAAAGCAGAACATAGTACCCAAGACCACATAATTTCAAATCCGTATTTCCATTCTGGAAACATATACAAACATGTATATTCAAGAATAGTTATGTCAGTATTACTTAAATTTTTTTTAAAAAAATTGGAAACATAGCCGGGCACGGTGGCTTACGCCTGTAATCCTAGCCCTTTGGGAGGCCGAGGCGGGTGGATTGCTCAAGGTTGGGAGTTCGAAACCAGCCTGAGCAAGAGCGAGACCTTGTCTCTACTATAAATAGAAAGAAATTAATTGGCCAACTAAAAATGTATACAAAAAGTTGGAGAAAGCCACCTTTCCCTGTGGCTGCCTTCCCTTACTGTGGCAATCAAGGCTGGTATAGGCCCACCTTCCCTCTCTTCTAATTAATGATACACAGAATACGCTAGACTCTCTTGGCATTGATCCCTTGGCTTCTGTGACCCTCTCTGCCCAACGTGTACAGGACAGCCCTCCAGACCTTCCGTGAAGCACTCCACAGCTTTCTCTGCACACTCTCAGCACCACACACATCTCCCTGTTGTTCTACTGTTCGTGTGACCTCATAGTTATCTGCATCCCCATCTGTTTCCTCCATCAAGCAGGGATTTTCTCAAGGGCAGGGATTCAAATGCCTTATTGATTTGTTTCCCTAGGACCCAACCCAGGGCCTGACATGGAGTAGGTAGATGCCTAATAAACGTTTGATCAGGTGATGGAAGGAATGAATAAACCTAATAGGTGTCTGCTGCGTACTCTTACAGCTTTGCGTTCTCTAGGTGGGGCCTCCTTTCGCTTCCCTCCTTTGGGGCCTAGGCATGCTGTTCACCTCTGAAATAGGCAGGATTAGCCTAGCGTCCTAGGGAAGGGGCTGCCTGCCTGGACGGTGTCAAGGCTCACTGTGGCTGCCCTACTTTTCTCTGTGTACCCAATATCAGGGATAGTGGCTGCTATAGGGACACTGCAGAGGGCCCTGGTTCTGCTGTGAATCACCACATGACCCTGACGAGACCCTTTGGACTGTCCATTTTCTCATTGCCCCAAAGATCAGATTTGTCTAGAATCTAGACTCTAGGTGATTAGTGAATTGGTGCGGATCCTGTCTATCTGTGACCTACAGCAATTAGCTTGTAGCAGTGCAGGGTCCCATGTAGGGGCATCCCACAGACCTCCATACAGTGGTCTGAATGGCCGCTTCCTGTTTACCATGGTGGGAGAGGGGCCAGATGCCAAGTCAGGCCCTGCTGCTCTTCTCAGTCAGATATTTGGGGGAGCAGACCCTGAGCTCTGCCCTGGTGGGTGTAACCTGGACTCTATGGTTTTTCCCTCTGTGTGACCTAGGGAGGGGCGCTGGGCCTGTCTCCCACTGCTGGTCTGGTCTGAAGGCAGCTGCTGCACAGGAATGGGAAGGAACAGAATCCCCAGCATTGCCTTCCCTTTGCTGTGTGACCCCGTGACTCTGAAAGTCCTTGAGCCCAGGTCCTAGTCTATAAAATGAAGGTGCATAACTGCCGGCCCCTCCACTTTCGCCTTGCTCAGGTGGGAGCTGGGATGTGCTCAGAGAAACCTCCCCATCAGATTCGGATGATTCTGTTGGGAGATAGAAGGGGGGAATGTTACAGCCTCAGGACAGAGAGGAGAAGGGGAGGGGAGAAGGGAACTCTCCCAGCCAGCTTGGGAACTGCTGGCAATCCCGTGTTCAGGTCAGAGTTGACTGTTCCTGACTGGTGCAGAGCCTGTGTGCCTCTGGCTCCCTGTGAAGGAGGATTTGTGGTACAGTGCCTGTCCTACCCCTTAGGGACCTGTGCAGGAACCTGGAGGATGCTGGCCAACGTATGGGTCCAGAAGTGGGCCAGATGGCAATTGCTTCCTTTGTCCATCCCTCAGCATCCTCTGGGGGAGAAGACTTAGCTCTGTTAACATTCTCCTAGGCCCTGGCCATGTAGTTTCTTTGGAGGGTGATGAGGGAGTGGGGGGACTGCGAGGAGTCCCTCTGTTTGCTGCAGGCAGTGCATGGAGAGGGTAATTGATGAGAAATCTTTTCGGGGAAAATCTGCATACCTCTCCTTACTCCTGGGACTCACTCTCCTGAATCTCCTGGTAGTCTTGGCTTAGGGCCTAGCAGGGCGTGGGTGCTCCAGGGGCCCTGCCTATTTTACTGTTGTGCTTTTCTCAAAGCTGCGTTAGCATCCCACGGTTCCCACCAGCTGCAGGAACCTTTGTGAACCTCCCAGTGTTACCAGACTGCACTGGCGTGCAGGGGGCCGTATCTCACCCCCACCTTCAGTTGTGCCTGGTCTTTTTTCCATCCCTGTTGTCACCCCACTGGCCACTGCATTTATGTATTTTTTGTAGCTCTTCGGCTTCTGTGGCCCCACTGCACCACCTCTTCCAGGAAGCCATCCCTGATACCATCTTTGAGCATCTGTGGCCTTTGCTGCCTCTGTTAGATAATTAGCTCAGGAATCTAACTCCCATGTGTTTGCTCTTGATCTTAAGCACTCTAAACATTTTGAGGCCTCACCAGGACCTGGGTTTGTGTTGGACTGGTGGGGAATGGAGAGAAGAGTCAAATGTGGTTTCTTTTTAGGTAGCTGACAGGCCTAGACACCATAAAGCACCAGCAGGTGTGACAAGTGGTGACTCACAGGAGAGGAGGGGGCACCTAGTGTACCACTGGACCTAGTGCTGACTTAAGTGAAAAGGTGGGGGTGGTGTGTGCATAGGCCAAGGGAGGAAGAGCTCAAGGAGACCTGGGCTGGAGTCTGTTGAGTGGACTTGGACCCTTTTGTAGAGGGCTGGGATTTGCCCACCTTGCTCCAGGACCCTCTGCAGGGTGAGGCACACAGGTCTGGAGGGGCTCTGGGGTCTACAGCCCACAGGTGGGGGTAGTGAAAACCCCCAGAGGGGAAGGGACCCATCCAGGTACTATTCACTTACCTGTTTCAAGCTCTTTAGATTTTAAAGAGACCTTTCATATTTATTGTGAGTTGTAATTTTTTTAAATGACAATTTTGTTTACTACATGTATTTTTTTTGAGACAGAGTTTCACTCTGTCACCCTGGCTAGAGTACAGTGCCATCTTCATAGCTCACTGCAACCTCAAACCTGGGGCTCAAGCAATCCGCCTGCATCAGCTTCCCAAGTATTTGGAACTGCAGGCATGTGCCACCATGCCCAACTAATGTTTTGTGTTTTTAGTAGAGACGGGGTCTCGCTCTTGTTCAGGCTGGTCTTGAACCCCTTACCTCAAGAGATCCTCCCACCTTGACCTCCCAGAATGCTAGGATTACAGGTGTGAGCCACCATGCCCAGCCTACTACGTGTATTTTTAAGTGGATAGTTTTTGATGTCATTTACGTCAATTAACTTATGCACTTTTTAAAGGGAAAACCCTCTCTTAAGAAATATTTCTGTGAAAGCATGGTTCACATCCAGAAATTCTGGATGTGTGCCATTTCCGTCTGATTTTTTGTTGTTACTGTCTTATTGGCCATTACTTCTTCATTTTGGGGTTTAATTTTCATTATGTCCTCTTGTCTCTCTCTGAGAAGATCACTTTTGTATCTCTTACCTCATTGGCATGTCAGTGCAGCCCAGTGAAGGAGGTGCTGGGAGTGGGGTCCCATTTTGCATATGAAGAAAATGAAACTCAGAGATGGGCCGTACCTACTGCCCACCTTGCCAATGCTTTTACTCACAGTACTTCTCCACACCCTGATGGGTAGTTAACAAGCCAGTAAATTTGGGGGACAGCTCTCTGTAGGGTTGTTTGGCAGTGGCTTTGTTGAGGGCAGGGGATACTACCACATGGATTCCAACTAAGAAGTTTGGGACAAATTTAGGGTCTTGGATTTGATGGTTGGGCCTCCTCTCCCCCTACCAGGGCCTGCCATGTTTCTGCCCCTGAATTGGCTGGCTGTCACTGGCTGTGCTCTGGTGAGCCCTGAAAAAGGCCTAATGCCCTACCTTTGCTATTGCCTTTCTCTTTCCTGGGATTCTTGCTGTCCTGGAACTCTGCCCTTATGCACATCCCTGCAGTGGCTAGACAGGAGAGCTGGTGGCAGGCCTGGGGCTTGGCCTGATATCTGGGAGGGGGTGGGGAGCGACAGGAAGCAGCCCTACCTGCACAGGAGCCAAGTACACAGATGGGTCAGCTGTGGTCATTGTCTTCTCCCCCTTTCTCAAGCTCCCGGCTGGCTGCCTGCCATTTAGCTTGTCCCCTTGACAACACCCTCTCCTCTCCCCACCTAGTAGGTTGGGTGCTGTCCCAGAGGTGGGGGCCTACTGTCCTGCAGAAGCAGGTTCGCAGCTGGCCCTGAGATCTTCCAAAGTTCTGTGGCTCAGCTGAGGAAACGGGCTTTTAAAGGGAAAACAGTTGCCATTACTGACATGTCCAAAAGGCAGCTGCTCTCCAGGCCTGCATGGCCCAGATGCTCTGTTCTGAGTAACTGCTGGTCTCTAGTTTTTGTGGTCTCAGGCCAAGAGTCTGTCCCTGGGCTGAGAAGGGAGGGGAGAAGAGGGAAGAGGTGGAAAAGGAATATTACCCTTGCCCATCTCCCCAGCTTGGTCACACAAGCTTTGATTTTACGAATTCAGTCTTGAGGCATTCTGCCTCAACGCTTAGAGCTGGCGCCAGGTGCCGGGCAGCAAACACATTTCCTTCTGCCAAAAAACCAAAAACACAAACCAATCTGAAGTTCAGGGTGATAGGACACAGGTCAAGGCTCACTTTCCTACGTGGGTGTCTTTGTGTAGTAGTGTGTCTGCACGTGAAGAATCTGGTGGGTTTCCCACTGAAGCCTCCATTTTATCTGTAATGAACCAGAGAGGGTAGCAGACTTGTTGAGCCCTTACTTATATGCTTGCAGCCAGGATTTGTAACTTGGCCTTTGTGATTTCAGATCTTTCGGTCTCCCATTCTCGTACCCCGCTGTGTGAGTTGGGGGTACAGGTGAGGTGCTGCAGCTGGGATAGGCTGGGTGCTACAGGCTCAGGACGCAGCCTCTGACTCAGAGTGGGTGTGTAGACGCTGATCTGAACATGAGGCCCTGGGAGTCCCATTCCTCCCCACACAGTGCTCCAGGAGTCTCACTCCTCCCCACATAGTGCTCCCATCCCTGCAGGACCTCTTTTTGAGCTGGGGAAATAGCTGCTTGGATTATTTTCCTTGTGGCACAGCTTTAGCTCTCCTAGGTTTGGGTTTGGGTTTGCCTCTAGTGGAGCCCTGGCAGGAGGCCGCTTTTGTCTCCCCTACTGCCAGCTTTTGTAGGCACCATGTCAGTGGTACTGGGCACACAAACAGGTGGCCTTTCTCACTGGAACTACATGGCCCTCACAGCAACCGTGTGAGGTAAGAATAGTGGGGAAACTGAGGCTGAAAGCGTGAGGGACTACCAGGGCCTCACAGCCAGAATTTAAGAGCATGTAATTAAGAGAATTTAATTCTCCCTAGGCCTGGCAGCCTTCAGGAAAAGGATAATCAGGGAAGGCTTCCTGAAGGAGTAGGAGGAGGCAGATCTTCACCAAGGGTGAGGAGCAGAGCAGGGCTCCCAGGACTCTGCCTGGAGCAGTTGGCAGCCTGGCCTGTAAGGGTATTCTCAGCCCTCAGAGCTGGCGTGCAATGCAGTCCATGGCACAGATCTCTCGTTACTGCAAAGCCCCTCAGGAAGGGCTGGGTCTCTGTTTTTTCATGACAGTTTGTGGGTGATTGAATATAATGGACTGGGGTCCCCTCACTGCCCCAAGTAGCTTATCTTGTCAGTGTCTAGCACAGCCATGTCTGGAATGGCAATACCCAGGCCATTCTGAAGCCTAGGTAGCCTTCGCCGTGGGCCTGGGAACCCGTTCCTTGGAGGAATGAGCATGCTGAAGCTCCTGATGAGCTGGGCTGGCCAGGCTGTGCCCTCTTGGGTCAGGGTGAGCCTAGGATTGGGTCTTTGTCCTTGTGCTACACATCACGCTGCCTGGTCATGGGCTCCCTAGTTGTGGGATCCTGCCCTTGTCCTCAGAGAGTCCCTCCTCCTCACTCCCCCATATTCTGCATAGTGAGGGCCTCTTAGAACCCTTGTCTTTTCTTTTTCTCAGTGTTCCCCTGAACGTTGTTTTCTCATGGTTCTGAATAGGGGAGGAAAGCGGTGTCATGGGTCTCTGGGTACAGGTAACGGCTTTCCTACTCTAAGTAGTCCTCTTCTCCCCACGTTCCCAGGTTCTGGGAGGGTCCCTCTTCCTGCCCTTCCTGACCCAGGGCAGATCTCACCCAGACTGTGCTGGGCAGACTCAGCCTCCCCCTGTCCCACATCAGGGCAGGGGCTGTGCCTGTCCATGGAGTCTCCTCTTCATGATGACAGTTCCCAGGGACCAGTCCTGGCTGTCTCAGGAAAGGGGACCCCACTGTATTCTGGGAGGCAGGAGGATGTGGGGGGGGGGGTAAGGTTGGGAGGTGGCACAAGATATGGCTTTCAAGAACCTAGTAGAACATCTCACCCTGCTCCCAGGGCCTTTCCAGCCTGCTTTTGGCTTGAGGTGATTGGAGGGCATCAGGGCCAGACTGGTACCTCCTCATGGGAGGAAGTACAAAGAGTAGGAACTTGGGATAGTCTTGGCCTTGATCTACTCTGTGCCTTACCTAGTCCCTGTCTTGGGCATATACCTATTCTACCTTCAGACTGGTCTCAATGGAAATGGGCCCAGGAGCACAGAGTAGGTTGGAAGCTCACTTAGGGCCCGTTGGCAGTATATGCGTTGTGTGGGTGTGTTTGCCTGCGCGTATGTGTGTACATGCTCACCTTTGCAAGAAGGTGTGGGAGGGGGATGACAGCAGCTCTGCACCGGAAGAGCATGCTAGTTTCTGTTTCAAAGAGCACAGTCTGTGGTGGTTCTGCAGTTTCTGATCTGGGCATTTCCCCTGATGGAAGCTCTTCCTTCCATCCTTGGAAGTGCTCTGTTCTCAGGCTGGGTCTTTATGACCCAGTTCTCCCCACTCTGTCTCTGCCTGAGTGTAACTCTTCATTTTTATTCCATCCCCATTTTGTTGCCCCTCCTGCTACCTGTGCGCCTGCTGTTTTCATCTGTTCATTCAGTCATTCAGCAAGCACTGGAGGGGCCCTGCCTGGCTAGGGAGATGAGGAATGTATGTACGCAGAGTAGCATGAGGCGGCAGGAGTAGGATTACTGCAGGAAGGAGCTTCTCAGTTGGGCCTTTGACAGGAGAGACTGGTGTTTGGAGGTGGACATTCCCAGCTAGGGATCAGGGTGAGATGGGGACAGGAAGCACCGGCTGTTCTTGCCCTGGGTCGGTCTTAGTTTGGAAGGGACAGAGAGACGGGAGGGCAAAAGCTGGGGAGGCAAAGCACAGAGCCCCATCGAGAAGAGCCTTGCAGGAGGCACAAGGAGCATGTTCTCTTGAGGCTGGCATAAGAGTGGTCAGCCTTGGGAAGGGATTGAAGGGGTCCAAGGGGTCAGAATAATGTTTTAAGAAGATTCAGGAAGGATGGCCAATTGGTGAGACCTGGAGGGCAGAGCAGCCAGCAGGAACGTCGGGACTCTTGGCTAGGGGACAAGCCCAAGGGATTTGCTGAGGGGACAGAAGTCAGGCCCAGGTGGAATCAGTACTATTGTGTCAGGGCACCTGGGAGGTGGGGCCAGAAGCAGTGCCCATTGTTCCAGGTGGATAGATGGGGACTACTGTGGCTGTGGCTAGAGGCACAGGACAGGAAGAGAGTGTGCCTGGGGGAGTTGTGCCCTTAGGACATTCCAGCCAGGTTAGTGTGCAGTTGGGCCAGGAGGCCTCCTAGGGTGGGGGCTGGCCGGGCAGAGTACAGGCACTGCCCCTGGCTCCAAATTTTCTAGGCCAGTCTGGGTTTAGAGCATTTTAGGAGGCTCCAGAACTAAGGGAGTGCTCAGAGAGAGTCATTTCTGTGGGCTAAGCCAAGCTTCTTCCCCCTGGGCTAGAGCATCTGCTCTCTGGTCAGGAAGCCCTTCTCTTTGCTGGAGAGTGCCCTCCAGACCTGTCCCTGTGAGCCCATGTGCAGAGGAATCGGCACTGGATGAGCCTCTTCCATGTGCCACGTGTGATGCTGGGTGCTTTTGGCTGTTACAGCTTTTGATCTTACCAACATCCTCCTGACGCTGTTACTTTTCTTCACAAATGAAGCAGTGGGGCAGAGTGGCTGTCACTCTGCTGAGATCACACAGCTCACAGCTCACATGAGCTAAGATTCTACACCAGGCAGTCTCACCCCAGAGCTTGTGCTTGTTTTTTTCACCACCCTGCGTTCTAGAGAACCTTGTCAAGCCCTTTGCTTTATAGGTGGTGAAACTGAGACTGTGAGAAGTACAGTGAGTCACTCAGCATCTCTCAAGTTAGTGGCTGAGGCAGGTCATCTGCCATTGGCCTGTGTATGTCCCTGACTGTGCCATGTGGGGGCCAGGGGAGTGTGTGGGGGCCCTTTGATAGCTAAGATAAGGAAGTGATCCCAAGCCAACAGTGGGCTAGGCCCAGGATGGCTGCGGCACTTGAACGGCTGCTGCCTCTGGAGGATTAGGCCTCGTACTGAGACTTGTGTGGGGGTGTCTTTAGGGGGCACAGCATTTCAGGGATGTACCAGTTCTCTGGTCCTGAGCCTACTTCATCCCAGGGATACCGAGGCCTGTATCCCTGATACCAGCCCCAGCCCTGCCCCTGGGACTTTATAATTTGCTCTGTGTGTACATTGTGTCAGGAAGTGGTCCTCATGAATAGCCTTGGGTCCCTATTTCTCCTTCTGGAGTCCAGCTGTTTTCCAGGTCAAAGTGTCCAGCCTGTATTGTCAGCAAGAGAATAAAGATGGGGAAGGGACACCACATAGAGCTCTCTGTGCCCCAGATAGCCCTCTCTGACCTCTAAGCCCTTAGCAAACGTCTCTTGTTAGACTCAGTCCAGCTCTCTTATCATCCACTGTGACTGAGTGCTCTTGGCTCTGCCCCTGGAGGGGTGTATCTCTCTTTGTGGTCCCTCCCTGAGGGAGAGTGTGGGAGTGAGTAGGGAAGCCAGGCTGCCCTCCTTTCCCTGCTGACTCTGGGAGACCTCAGCCTGACCTTGGCCTTTTTTACTACCTTCCTAGTTGATATTCGTGAAATCAAGGAGATCCGCCCAGGGAAGACCTCACGGGACTTTGATCGCTATCAAGAGGACCCTGCTTTCCGGCCAGACCAGTCACACTGCTTTGTCATCCTCTATGGGATGGAATTCCGCCTGAAGACCCTGAGCCTGCAAGGTGGGGGTCAGGGGCTAGAGGAGGTAGGGGTAGTTGAGGGGAATGCCCGCTGGCCCCTGGCCCAGCAGAAGGTACGTGCCTTCAGCCCAGCTGTTCACCCCTTGCTCACAGCCACGTCTGAGGATGAGGTGAACATGTGGATCAAGGGCTTGTCTTGGCTAATGGAGGATACCCTGCAGGCAGCCACACCCCTGCAGATTGAGCGGTAAGAACCACCCCTGATGGGGTCAAGGCTGAGGCGTCAGGCACCAGGGGCAGGAACAGCCGGCCTTGGGGCGCCCAGACACTGCCTGCTGATCTCCCCAGGCCTAGCCCTCGTTGGGGAAGTGGCCTTCACCTCAGGCTGCTTTCTCTAGGTGGCTCCGGAAGCAGTTCTACTCAGTGGACCGGAACCGTGAGGATCGGTAAGTGCTGAGCTGTGGCTCTGGCCCGGCAGGGTAGGTAGGGGCAGCCAGAACAGTAGCCAGGCCTCTGAGCAGCTGCCTGGCAAGCCAGTGGACCCAGGGGACCTGCCTGAGCTGGGCTGTGGGGTAGGCAAGCAGTTCTGGTAGCTTTCTGCTGAAAGTCCCCTGGCCTTGGTGCAAGCTGGTGAGAGAGGACAGCAGCAGTGTGCCGTGTGCCCTGCCACTGTGGGCAGAGACTGGATGTGCAGAACTGGCTCTGGATGTCCTGGAGGTGAGGATCAAGGTGGCCTGCAGCGTATGAGGAGTGTCTTGAAGCTCATGGCTCTGAGGCCTGGAAAGTGGGGAGCAAAGACCAGATCATGTGGGTGCTGCACCACTGGGAGGCCCTTTGATCGTCCTGAGAGAGATGGGAAGCTGTAGAAGGGTTCTGACGGGAGGAGTGACATGATCAACTTCTCGTTGCTCAGGGTCACTCTGGCCGCTCTGTGGAGAGTTCAGTTAGGAGTTGCTTCACCACTCTAAGTAGAAGATGAAAGGGCTGGGATCAAGATGGCAATGGTATGAAGTGGCTGGATTTTGGCTATATTATATTTCAAAGATAGAGCCAAAAAGTATTTCCTAACAGATTGATCTTGGGGTATGACAGAGGAGTTGAGGATAACAGTGTACTCTTTGGCTTGAGCAAACTGCAACACAGAGTTGCCGTTGATTAAGATGGGAAGGCTGGGGAGGAGCCCACTTGGAGGGAAGCTCAGGGGTTTGGTTTGGGGCGTGCGAAGTTTCTGCCGTCTATTGAGGTAGAGGTGTTGAGTAGGCAGGTGGGCAGAGTGAGTTCAGGGAGAAATTGGGGCTGGAGGTACTAACTTAGGAGCAGACAGATGACACTGAAAGCCACGGGGCTGGGTGAGAGCGCCCAGGGGGCAAGTGTAACACGAAAAGGGAGGAGATCCGGTGGCTGATCCCAGGCCACTCCCATATCAGGGATAGGGGGTGAGTGGCCACCTGTGAGGTGTGAGGAAAACCCAGAGAGTGTTGAATTCTGGCAGCCTGGCAAGAAGGGAGTGGAGAAAACAGAGTGGACCCTGGATTTGGCAACATGGAGGGAAGAGCAGTGTCAACACAGTGATGAGGGGCTTGAGGGGTGGAGGGAGCAAGGAGTTTGCCGTGGAGGGAAGGAGGGAAGGGGTAGCAGGGGCGAGACCTAGTGGGCTGCTCACATGCCAATGGGAAAGGAGTACGCAGGAGGAAAGGTTGGTGACACAGGAAAAACTGGGACGCTGACAGCACCTGCCTCCTGGATGTTGAGAGCCAGGGGATACGGCACCTGCACGGAGGGGCGCTCGCTGGGCAGCACTTGACCACTCCGTGCAGGGCGGAGCCCCTCAGGGAATTTTGATGCCTCTTGCCAGCTATTGGGGCTGGAGGAGGAGGTGCTGCCACCCTTCCCTCCCTGATACCACCTTTCTGGAGAGAAAGCCTCCTTTCTCCCATCTCACCCATCTTGTTGCCAGGTCCAGCAACGTCCTCTAGCCCCAGATCCTGGGCAGGGCACCCCTGCAGGGCAGGGATACTTGTTCTCTGAGTTCCTTTCCTGGAGCCAGCACCCGGTCCTGCCCCAGGAGATGCCCAGTCACCAGCAGGTGTATCTGGCTGGGCACGCCCATCCCCCTGCCTCCCCACCCCTTGCACTGGGTGCTGACAGGGGCAGAGGGGCAGCAGGTTCTGGGGAGCAGACTCCCAGCATCCCAGTGGGCAGTGGGTGGGGAATCCACTGCTGAGCTGCCCCTCCCGGGGAATTTGCGGGTAAGCCCTGCCCTCTGTCCTGGGTGGGCCGAATCCACCTTGGAGAGTCCTGGGGGCAGTCCTGAGCAGTGCTGCAGGGAGAGGAGGCCTGGACAGGAGTCTTCCTTCCTCCCGTGCCTCACCCGCTTTACTGAGTGTGCTCACTCCTTCCTTGCCAGAATCATGGGCTTTTCTTTGTTGAGCTGAGAAAACTGAGGCCCAGGGAAAGGAAGGGGCTTCCCTTGATCACCCCATGGTCTGATCCACTTTTGCTCTTGGGACTCCGGGTTCCCCAAATAGTGTTGTTTACCTGTCCAGCCCCAGTTAGAGGTCATGAGAAACTGGATGAGGCTACTGGGGATGTCCCTGTTTTCTCAGTATATCAGCCAAGGACCTGAAGAACATGCTGTCCCAGGTCAACTACCGGGTCCCCAATATGCGCTTCCTCCGAGAGCGGCTGACGGTAAGGGCCACCCGGGGCCATCAGCAGTTGGGGGGAAGGGGAGGCCAAGAGCCCCTTGTGGGCAGGGGGTGTGGGGCTGGTGTCTGACTGGTCACCCCACTCTGTACTGTGCAGGACCTGGAGCAGCGCAGTGGGGACATCACTTATGGGCAGTTTGCTCAGCTGTACCGCAGCCTCATGTACAGCGCCCAGAAGACGGTGCATGGCCACCTGCCCTCCCCTGGCCCTTGCCCCGTTTCTCCATCCACCCCAGCCCTGCCTGCCTCAGCCCTGCTGCCCTGCTTGGGGGCTTTTGGGTGCCATCTCTCCAGCGTTTCTCCTCTTGAGGCCTACCCCATCTGCTGCCCCAGCCTCTCTTCCTGAGAGCCCCTTTCCCACGTGGCCTCCCAGGGGCTCTTGCCCTGACCAGGTTCTGTTTCCTGCAGATGGATCTCCCCTTCTTGGAAGCCAGTGCCCTGAGGTTTGGTTTGGAGCTGGGAGGTGGGGTTCTACCCTGGGCTGCCCTTCATGTCTCCCCTGGGTGATTCCCAATCCAGGTGGGAGGCAGTGGGAGTGGTGAGCCATGCTGGCTGGGAGTTGGGCTCTGCCTTTCAAGAGGCCCCTTGCTGTCTGTCAACTGTGCTAGCCAGCTGGCTGCCAGGCACTTACCTTTTCTCCCTGCAGGGCTGGGGAGCGGCCAGAGCTTTGCCGAGTGTCCCTTCCTGAGTTCCAGCAGTTCCTCCTAGACTACCAGGGGGTATGGCTGGGCTGGGCCTGGGCCAGGGTGTCAGGCTGGGGCGGGGGTGGGGGAGCTCAGTACTGACTGGAAGCTTCTCCTGTGCCCCACCCTCCCTACCCCATCAGGAGCTATGGGCTGTAGACCGGCTCCAGGTGCAAGAGTTCATGCTCAGCTTTCTCCGAGACCCCTTGCGAGAGATTGAAGAGCCATACTTCTTTCTGGATGAGGCAAGCCTACCTTCCCCTCCTGGCAGAGAACGGGTGGGGGTGACCAGAACCTCCCCTGGGCCCCAGGAGCTAGACTCTCCTTAGGGATGCCACCTCATTCCTACCTACTATCCACCTTGCCCACCCCAGTGGAGACTCGGCACCCTGTCTTCTACCCCCACCCCCTCTACTGGGTGGGTCAGGGCAGCGACTTATTTTCTCTTCCCTTCCACATTTGTTCCTGGATAGTTTGTTACCTTCCTGTTCTCCAAAGAGAACAGTGTGTGGAATACTCAGCTGGATGCGGTATGCCCGGACACCATGAACAACCCTCTCTCCCACTACTGGATCTCTTCCTCGCACAACACGTGAGTGTGGCTCTCTCAGCCCCACCCAGCCCCTTCTCGGGAGAGAGGAGGGCCCATCTGACCACACCTGCCTCTCCTTACCTATCTAGGTACCTGACTGGGGACCAGTTTTCCAGTGAGTCCTCCCTGGAAGCCTACGCTCGCTGCCTGCGGATGGGCTGTCGCTGCATTGAGTGTGCGTGGGGGCCGGGGCCGGGGCTGGGGGAGGGGAGGGGGAGGCCTGCCTGCTTGACTGTGGCGCTGTTGCTCCCCAGTGGACTGCTGGGATGGCCCAGATGGGATGCCGGTCATTTACCACGGACACACCCTCACTACCAAGATCAAGTTCTCAGACGTCCTGCACACCATCAGGGAGCATGCCTTTGTGGCCTCAGAGTGAGTGGCGGGTGGAGGACCACAGGGTTAACTTGTCTCTAGCTCTCTCCCACCTAGGACAGAAGGCAGAGGGACCCCTCAAGTGCCCTGTCCCTACTGCCCTGTTTTTCATATCTGTCTTGGCCTCTCCTCTTCTCTTGCTTGAGCCATGGCTTCCCAAGTTACTCCTCCTCTTTTCTGCATCCGTGGCCCACCCTCTTCATGGGTGCTTTAGCCTGGAAAACACATTCGGTATTCACACTCTTCTCATCTTCAGGAGACATCTCTTTAACCCTGGTCTCGTTAGGCCAATATCCTACCAACTCCTTTCCCTTCACAGCCCAGGGAATTGTCTGCATCCTCAGTGTCCTGCTCCTTAAATTCTGTGGTCACTAGTCTGTCTTACCTCACTAAAGGGACCACCAGGGGCCCTTCGCTAGCTAAATTTGGAGTTGTCTTCTCATCTCGCTGACCTCTTTGGTGTGGAATCTCTCTCTTGCTCTGCTGGGCAGCCTTCATAATTGGCCCAACTCTAGGGACTCCCTTCTACACCAGATGCCACTCCTGGTTGCCACTGCCCCTGTAGCACAAAGCCCTCCCCCCCCCACCCTGCCAGTGGCCGTGGCCTGCCTCTTCTCTGGGATAATGTTTATAGACAAAGTGTTCTGAGGTCGTTGGCTCCCCACACTTCAGTCTGTGAAGGGCTCTTTGGATGAGCCTTGACCCTGCAGAATTGCAAGGTCTGTGTCGTTTTGCTTGCCCCCTACCCTGTAGGTACCCAGTCATCCTGTCCATCGAGGACCACTGCAGCATTGCCCAGCAGAGGAACATGGCCCAGCACTTCAAGAAGGTGCTTGGGGACACGCTCCTCACCAAGCCCGTGGACATCGCCGCTGATGGGCTGCCCTCCCCCAACCAGCTCAAGAGGAAGATCCTGATCAAGGTAGGGGTGGAGGGCGTGCGGGGCCTCGCTTCTCAGTGCCTCTTCTAGGCCGCGGCTTCACTGTTGGTCTGGGCCAGGGTGAGGAAGTGGGGCTGGGACTAGGGCTGGCATTGCCATATCCTGGCCTGCCCCCCACAGCACAAGAAGCTGGCTGAGGGCAGCGCCTACGAGGAGGTGCCTACGTCCGTGATGTACTCTGAGAACGACATCAGCAACTCCATCAAGAACGGCATCCTCTACCTGGAGGACCCTGTGAACCACGTGAGGCCCAGGCTGAGTTCGGTATGGTGGGGGCCAGTCAGTGAGACTGGCCCCAGCTCATGGGCCCTCCTTCAATCTGTTCCAGGAATGGTATCCCCACTACTTCGTTCTGACCAGCAGCAAGATCTACTACTCTGAGGAGACCAGCAGTGACCAGAGCAACGAGGATGAGGAGGAGCCCAAGGAGGTGAGGGCATGGCCCAGGCCGGGGGCTGGGCCAGGTCAGGGCTGGGGTCAGAGTCGCTGAATGTCCTTACTGTTGCCTTCTCCCTCACAGGCCAGCAGCAGCACAGAGCTGCACTCCAACGAGAAGTGGTTCCACGGGAAGCTTGGGGCGGGGCGGGATGGGCGGCACATCGCTGAGCGCCTGCTCACCGAGTACTGCATCGAGACCGGGGCCCCCGACGGCTCCTTCCTGGTGCGCGAGAGTGAGACCTTCGTGGGCGACTACACGCTCTCTTTCTGGTAAACCACTCCTGATGCACATGTGCGGTCCATGAGCGTACATAGACACGGCACCACCCGGAGATAACCGCAGTTAACATTTGAGCCTTTTGTTCTTACACGGAACATAGTCCCATCTACATGCACACACCTCTCTGGTTAGTGTGAAGCCCTCCTGCGCGCCCCATGCCTGAGCTCCTGGGGAGGCCGGCCTGCCTGTGTGAGGCTCGATGCCTCGCTTGGGGTGGAACGTGGCCCTGGAGGCCCTGGCTTGTTCCTCACAGCCCCTCCTCACCTGTCCTCCCCCAGGCGGAACGGGAAGGTCCAGCACTGCCGTATCCACTCCCGGCAGGATGCTGGGACCCCCAAGTTCTTCTTGACGGACAACCTCGTCTTTGACTCCCTCTACGACCTCATCACACACTACCAGCAGGTGCCCCTGCGCTGCAATGAGTTTGAGATGCGCCTTTCAGAGCCTGTCCCACAGACCAATGCCCACGAGAGCAAAGAGTGAGGGAAGGGACTGGGCATGGGCAGGGCGGGGGTGGGGGTGGTGCTGGCGAGGGCCTGACTCTGCCTGCCCTCAGGTGGTACCACGCAAGCCTGACCAGAGCACAGGCCGAGCACATGCTGATGCGTGTCCCCCGGGATGGGGCCTTTCTGGTGCGGAAACGGAATGAGCCCAACTCATATGCCATCTCCTTCCGGTGAGGAATGTGGCCCGGGGGTGTGATGCCTCACCTGGGTCTGGGCTGCCCCGATCCTGTGTGACTGTCCTTTCCTTCTGAAGGGCTGAGGGCAAGATCAAGCATTGCCGCGTCCAGCAAGAGGGCCAGACTGTGATGCTGGGGAACTCCGAGTTTGACAGCCTTGTTGACCTCATCAGCTACTACGAGAAGCATCCGCTGTACCGAAAGATGAAGCTGCGATATCCCATCAACGAGGAGGCGCTGGAGAAGATTGGCACAGCTGTGAGGGGGCTGTGGTGGAGGGGGCACAGCAGGGGAGTCAGAAGAGGCCCAGAATCAGACGGTCACTGCATAATCTGGGGGTGTATGATGTGTGTTGAACAAGCTCTTAGGAGGGCCCCTGAGCCAAGCTGGGAGCCATGGTGAGGGTAGCAGAAGGGTGTCCGGAAAGGGTGACATCTGAGCTGTGTCTGCAAGGATGGGGAAAGGCATGCAAGCAGAGGGATCCCTGTGACCCAAAGTGTGGGGTGAGGAGGTTCCGGAGAACCCCACAGGGACCGGTGCACGCATGCTGGAGGCTTATCTGGCTGGACTTGGCCCGGCCTCTGTCCCAGGGCAGAGGAGAGTAGGCTGTACAGATGTGGTCGTGGAGATTGCTCCGGTGCCTGGTGTGTGTGTGGAACTGCAGGAGGTGAGACTAGTGAGGGAGGAAGGCAGGGGTGATGAGGGCCGTCCGTGGCCTTGGATAGAAGGAAGGAGTCTAGGATGGGAGATCAGTTGAGAGACTCTTGCCCTAGGTGGACACGTATAACCTGTGTCCACCAGGGCCTGGGGCTCAGGTGGAGGAAGGAGAGGCAGAAATGTGCTGGGGGAGGGAGAGGTGCTTCCTGACCTCGGGCTTAGTGAACCAATGAGCCCTGGAACGAAAGCACTGAATGTGGGGGAGCCAGTGGGGCCCAGCTCCAGGTGTCTCAGAAGCAGTGGGGCTTTGGGCCTTCAGGAACTGAGACAGCGATTTCAGAACTGTGGGGTGGGCCTCAAGGGTAAGAATGTGGAAAAAGGAGAGGGTGAGACCAGGCCCCTAAGGCCATGCCCCCTGAGGTTGGGGGACCCCAGTGGCTGTCAGGTGTCAGTGATGTGGGCAGACCTGGCGGCCTGGTGAGGATGGCTGCACTGGGGGAAGGGTATGGGAAGCCAGCAACTGTTTTGCACCTCTGGGCTGTGGAGCATGAACATAACCCACTGTGTCCCGTTTCCAGGAGCCCGACTACGGGGCCCTGTATGAGGGACGCAACCCTGGCTTCTATGTGGAGGCAAACCCTATGCCGACTTTCAAGGTACATCTCAGGCTTCTGGGCACAGGATGCTGGGGAGGGTCCTCAGCTACTTGGGGCTCTCATTTCTGTGGTCTTTATGGAGAAGTGGTGGTTGTGGTTTTCGAGGCCCAAGAGGTTGTGAGAGATGTGTGTGGGGAGCAACCACAGGTCTCCCAGGGCCAACCCACTCCCTAGCCCCTGTCCCTTGAGTCAGCACTGATCCTTCCAGACTGTTCCCCAGGGGTGGTCCCTGTTTCCTCCCTGGGCAGCAGCAGGGCAGGGCGTGGGAGCACATTGGCCACTCACTGCCTGGCCTCATGGAGAGCTGTCATGCAGGATCCTCCTCTTTCTGCCTTTTTCTCTGAGGTGTAGGAGGCTGTGCCCTTCCTCATCCCCTCCCCTCAGGAGCAGGGGACCTTTGGAGAAGTTTCCTTCTTCCACTTCCCACATGAATGACAGGGTCCCAGCCATGTCTACAGGATTGAGGTTCTGGGGAGGTGCTCAGGGCAACAAGACACTCCTTTCCTGGCCTGCCAGCTCTGACTCTGGGAGCAGAGTCAAGGTTTTCCTTAGGGTGCAGGGCAGGGTTTGCAAGGTTCCACCTGGACCTTGGGGAGCTTCCCTGGCGGAGATTGTACCTCATCTGATCGTACGTGTCTCATAGCATCTCTGCAGGGCAGTGGCATCTCCCATGGGGAAGCCCAGGCACACGTGTACACGTGAGGCCTCAGGTCAGGAGTGGCAGGGAGGCCTCTCTGCTGTAACCGGTGCCTCTCACTCCTGCAGTGTGCGGTCAAAGCCCTCTTTGACTACAAGGCCCAGAGAGACGACGAGCTGACCTTCACCAAGAGCGCTATCATCCAGAACGTGGAGAAGCAGGAGGGAGGCTGGTGAGCCTGGTCCCAGAGAGCCTGTGGTGTGGGGAGTTGGGCATCCCAGGCCCCGATGGGCCAGCACTGAGAGGAGTGTTTGTCCCATGTGTGCCCAGCAGTGCCTGGCTCAGCTGTGGGGCCTCTCGTGGGAGTTGGGGGTAGCTCCTGGGGCTCAGCACTCTGTGGCTTCCACAGGTGGCGAGGGGACTATGGAGGGAAGAAGCAGCTGTGGTTCCCATCAAACTACGTGGAAGAGATGGTTAGCCCAGTGGCACTGGAGCCTGAGAGGGAGGTGAGACCAGAGCCACGTGGGTGGGATGGGATTCCCAGCCCAGAGACTCCTCTGCACGTGCCCATCACACAGGGTCCCAGGCATGCCTGTGTGTACTCAGACACTGACCATCAAACGGACCGGTCACACCTCATGTGGCCATGCTCCTGGTCTCCAGCATACCTGTGCCACATTTGGCAGTCACGGTACACCCACAAAATGGATTGTCACATGCACACGGATGTCCCCTCATGCACGTATGCAGTAGCCATGCTGACCATCCATGGGCGTTGCTTTCCACAGCACTTGGACGAAAACAGCCCCTTGGGGGACTTGCTGCGGGGGGTCTTGGATGTACCGGCTTGTCAGATTGGTGAGCACCTATCCCCTTCTCTCGCCCACTGCTGCTTAGGGTGAGGCTCTCCTTTGTGTGTGTCTCCTCCTAGAGAGGAAGCGGATGGCTGAACCCCAAAGGCTGCCCTCCCACCAAGTTCTCCCCATGCTGCAGACACCCCTGTGTCACCCCCAGCTTTGATCCCTGCATGCTTGCCCTGTGCCCAGCACTGTGGACCCAGTCAAAATCGGGATAGAGCAGAGATGCCAATGGCTGGCTCATAGCCACTGTCCTCATGGGTTGGGCCACCGGCTATGACAGAGGCTTGAGGTGGGGTGGGGAAGAGGACACGGCCCAAGGAAGAGGTGTGGGTCAGACAGAGCTAGTTGGAACACTGGCTCCACCATGACCAGCAGTGATTTGTTTCTGAGTTGCAGCATCCTCATCTGCACAGTGGGCCTGCAGAGCAATCTTCCCCACTCTAGGGGTGGGAAGGAAGAAACAGGATGAGAGAGGACTCATTTGAGTCAGTGCCTGGGCTGCAGAGCAGGGGGCAGAGATGTGTGTCTGCAGCTCCCGTTCTCTCCCCCCACCCCCAGCCATCCGTCCTGAGGGCAAGAACAACCGGCTCTTCGTCTTCTCCATCAGCATGGCGTCAGTGCCCCACTGGTCCCTGGATGTTGCTGCCGACTCACAGGAGGAGCTGCAGGACTGGGTGAAAAAGATCCGTGAAGTGGCCCAGACTGCAGATGCCAGGGTTAGAACCTGCCGGAGCCTGGAGTGTGCTGGTGGGGGTTGTGTGGGCAGCCAAGGCCTCCAGCTCCCCTCACCAGTCCCCTCAGAGGGGCAGCTGACTACCTGTGCTGACCAGGCCATGGCCCCTGCCTTGGGTGGAGTCTGGAAGAAACAGACACAGACAGCAATGTGGTGTGTTTAGATGTTGAGGTTGAGATACCCATGCGTCGTCCCAGTCAGTCTGCTTAGCGGGCAGTTGGGTATACAAGGCCAGAGTTAAGAGAAGGTCTGGGCTGGGAGCAGGAATGGGGCCCAGAGATGTAGCGGGATGAGGTGTTAAGAGTAGTAAGAGGGCGTGGGTCAGACTGCTGGGAACCGTCATGTGTGCGGGCATGGGTGGGGAGGGGAGCCCAGGCAGAGCTGGCCAGAGAGGCTGGAGGTGGCTGGAGGAGGAGGAGAGTCTGCTGTGTTGAGGGATACAGAGGTAAGGACAGGCAATATAAAAACCTGAAAGTGCCTGTTGGATTTAGCAGCAGCAAATAGCCCTAGTGACACTACTGAGCCGTCAGTGGGATGGCTGGGGTTGACGGCTGTGGGCAGCAGGGAGTCTGGAGTGGTCAAGGCACTGCCTCCGTAGGGCCTGGTCATGAGGGAGAGGACGTGAACAACTGAAGGAGCGAGCAGGGTATGGGAGGAGATGGAGCCCAAGCTTAGATGGAAGGACCAGCCTTCTGGAGGAAGGAGGCCTCTTCCACTGAGCCTGAGGGAACAGAGAGAGAAGTATTCTCCAGAGTAAGGGAATTCCTGCTTGACGGCCGTTCCACCGAGTGCATTTGGTGGGTGGGTCTGTGGCTGCTTTGCAAAACAGGAACCTGTAAGCCAAGCAGAGAAGGGCTGGGGTGCTGAGGACTCTGCCAGGGTGTGCCTGGAAGGGAAAGGTGCTGGCAGACCAGGGGGTGAAGGGCTGGATCCTAGGGTCTAGGCTGGCGAGGGAAGGAAGAGGCTGAATATAGGAGCTGCTGAGAGAAGAACGTGGGTAGAAAGTGGACCTCCAGGAGTGAGAGGATGGGGAGGGGCACTTGGTGGGCCTCTGGCTGAGATTTGGTGTGGAGGCAGGTGGTCGTGTGTGGGTGGGGGGCACTGAGGCAGTGAGGATGATCCTTAAAGCCACAGATGTTGACAGCTGGGGGCCCCGTCCCCAGTGCAGTCATGGGTAATCTAGGGCAGTTTTGCCCAGGGATGAAGCTGGGTAACGAATGATCACAAGGTATCATCGGGCAGTGTGGCCAACCCCATGAATCCCTAAGAGGTCACTGGGGATATTGGTGTTGATAATTCCACCCCCCTAAGAGGTTTGGAGGGCAAGCCATCTCCTCAGTGACAGAGGAAGAGGAAGGATGATTCTGGGAGGAGGATGAGGACAGAGGGCCCTGGTTTACTGTCAGTGGGATCTGGAAGGTGCAAGAGAGGGGAGGGGCCAGAGCACCTGCAGCCTGGGCATGCACAACCTGGCAGGGCTCAGGCCTGGGCTTACAGGGCCTTGTGTGTGTCACCAGCTCACCGAGGGGAAGATGATGGAACGGAGGAAGAAGATCGCCCTAGAGCTCTCTGAGCTTGTCGTCTACTGCCGGCCTGTTCCCTTCGATGAAGAGAGTAAGGGCCAGGGCCCAGGTGGGGTGTGCATGTGCCTCGGGGGCCAGGTGGCGTGGGCACCCTCCATGGTGGGTGCCAAAGGAGCATTCCATGCCCCCTAGTCCTGCCTGGTGGGCAGGCTCTGTAAGTGGTCTCCCTGTCTGGCCCAGAGATTGGCACAGAACGTGCCTGCTACCGGGACATGTCATCCTTTCCGGAAACCAAGGCTGAGAAATACGTGAACAAGGCCAAGGGCAAGAAGTTCCTCCAGTACAATCGGCTGCAGCTCTCCCGCATCTACCCCAAGGGCCAGCGGCTGGACTCCTCCAATTACGATCCTTTGCCCATGTGGATCTGTGGCAGTCAGCTCGTGGCCCTCAACTTCCAGACCCCAGGTGAGGAGGTCCCCTGTGGGGCAGGCCGGGGAAGGGCTCTGTGGGGCAGTTGGGCTGGAATACACCGTACCTGGCTCTTCCAGACAAGCCTATGCAGATGAACCAGGCCCTCTTCATGGCCGGCAGGCACTGTGGCTATGTGCTGCAGCCAGGCACTATGCGAGACGAGGCCTTCGACCCCTTTGACAAGAGCAGCCTCCGTGGGCTGGAGCCATGTGCCATCTGTATTGAGGTGGGTGGTGTTCGTCTTGGGGGGAAGGGGCTCCTCTCAGCTGGGTGTGTTTATGCTGAGCTCGCCAAAAATGAGTTTGAAGAGTCAGGCTCCGGCTGGTTAGTGCGAGAGAGCAGCACTTTCTGTGTCTCTTGTGGGGGAAGGGCCGCTGAAGCTGGGCTGCACTTGAACTTGAGGAAGACATAACTGTCCTCTGATGTTGAAAGGCAGCTGCAGGCCCCCCCCCCCGCCCCCCGTGGGGCCGGGCTCCAGGTGGCATAAGGCAGAAGCAGCTGAGCTAATAGTGGCCAGTTCTTGGCACCAAGGAGTCAGGCTGTCCCGTGAGGCCGAGCTCTGGGTGGCCACTGCCTGGCAGGAATAGGCTGGTCAGGGTGGCAGAAGACAGGCAGGAGCTAGGGACCAGTGGTGAGCTAGAGGCCTGTCCTCAGGAACCAGCTAGAACTAGGCTTGAGAGAGATTGCCCAGCTGCCCCCACACCCCTTCACAGCCCCCAGAGCTCTCACTCATTTGGAGCCATCCTTGAGTACCCCAGCACGCTCCCGGTAAAAAGCCGTGACCAAGGCCAGCCTGGTGCTGTGGGGCCAGGGCGGGTGGGGTTGAGCAGAGTCTTGAAGAAGTACGGAGACACCATGGGGTGATGTCTTCCAAGAAAGAGAGGTTTTTATTTTTCTTAAGGGAAAGTAATTTAAAACATTTCCCTGTTAGACATGGATTTAATGTGAAATGGATTGCAAACCACAGGAAAATTTTGGCTAAAGCTAAAATTTCTTCAAATAAACTTCTATGTACAATAGCTGCTCTGGACCTCCTAGGGCCCTGCTGCAGTAAGGGACCTTACGGGCAGTGTCCTTGAGGCCCAGTAGAGGGTGCACTGCCTCTACTTCACAGATGCTCCCTGAGCCTTGGCAGTGGGGGACTTGGAGGGAGCCAGAAGGACAGTCCCAGGCCCAACTTTGCCTGCCTCACAGGTGCTGGGGGCTCGACATCTGCCGAAGAATGGCCGAGGCATTGTGTGTCCTTTCGTGGAGATTGAGGTGGCTGGAGCCGAGTATGACAACGCGAAGCAGAAGACAGAGTTCGTGGGTGAGTCTGCCTTCCCCAGTCGTCCTCCCAGGGGCAGTGAAAGCCCCTACCCATCAGTCACCTCCTCTTCTCCCAGGGTGGCCTGAAGCCTTTTTCCCTTGCTTCTGCAGTGGACAATGGACTTAACCCCATGTGGCCGGCCAAGCCCTTCCTCTTCCAGATCAGCAACCCCGAGTTTGCCTTCCTGCGCTTTGTGGTATATGAGGAAGACATGTTTAGTGACCAGAACTTCCTGGCTCAGGCTACTTTCCCAGTAAAAGGCCTGAAGACAGGTGAGGGCCCTTCTACAGACAGTGTCCCCTGATCTTGCTGCCAGGGTTGGCTGGGCCCCTTGCTCAGCTCCCTGCTGGGCTGAGAGCCAGGCTTTCCTCCTCCTAGGATATAGAGCCGTGCCTTTGAAGAACAACTACAGTGAGGACCTGGAGTTGGCCTCCCTGCTTATCAAGATAGACGTTTTCCCTGCCAAGGTAACCGCAGCAGGGTGGCTGGCCTAGGGTGGGAGGGGAGCCAGGCAGCAGCCTCCCCAGGTGCAGAGGAGTCATTGCCCTCTTGTGTACTTGTTGAAGCAGGAAAATGGTGACCTCAGTCCCTTCGGTGGTACATCTCTGCGAGAGCGGGGCTCAGATGCCTCAGGTCAGCTGTTTCACGGCCGGGCCCGGGAAGGCTCCTTTGAAGCCCGCTACCAGCAGCCATTTGAGGACTTCCGCATCTCCCAAGAGCATCTCACAGACCATTTTGACAGTCGGGAACGAAGGTGAGGGCGATGGAGGGGTGCTAGAGCCAGGAAGATGGTGGCTAGGGCCTACTTCAGTGTCTCTTTCTCCTAGGTAGAAAAGTTACAGTTGTCTGGCTTTGGGCCAGATGATTATCCCGTGGGGCTGCAAGGGCCAGCTGCCAGTATGGATACTCTTCCCTTCTGTCCAGGGCCCCAAGGAGGACTCGGGTCAATGGAGACAACCGCCTCTAGTTGTGCCCCAGCCTCGTTGGAGAGCGGCAGGTGCTGCACGCCTCATGGAATGCCGTGAACTGGGTTCTTCGGAAGCAGCCTGCTGTGGCAGCCTTGCTGGTCTTGCAGCCTGGATTGCAGCAGTGAATGCTAGACAGAAACCAAGCCATCAGTGAGATGTATTAGTGTGGGGCCTCCATGCCCCAGCTCCGAGTGAAGGCAAAAACTGTACTGTGTCTCACGTTAAGCACACACATCTGGCCCTGACTTCTGGAGATGGATCCTTCCATCTTGTGGGGCCAGGACCATGGCTGAAGCCCCTTGGAGAGAGAGGCTGCCTCAACCAGTGGCACAGGAGGCAATAAGGAGCCGCTGACATTCCTGAGAGTGGAGGAGGAGGAGGAGCCTTGCTGGGCCAGGGAAACAAAGTTTACATTGTCCTGTAGCTTTAAAACCACAGCTGGGCACGGGGAGAGGGCACATGGCCCTGCAGTTTGGCGCTGGAGCCAGGGTGGAGGAGTGCGGGGCCTGTGTGGAGAAGGGCCCCGCCCTGCCCGAGGAGGAGGACACAGCACAAGGGCACATTGCCCATGGCCGGGAACACCACCTAGCCTGAAAGATACAGGGGATCGTGTTAAAAATAGCAGTATTATTTTTCTTCTCAATGGTATCATAACTAAGTTATTTACTCCTGTTGCTCCTTACCCTTGTAGGGAAACCTTGGAGTAGAGCCTTTGAGAGGAGAGCGGCAGGTGAGCTGCCTGCCGTGTGGGAGGGCTCAGTTGGGGATGTTAAGGCACTGTCAGGAATGGGGAGGGGGGTGGGAAGAGAGGAAATATCAGAGCCTATTCTGGTGAGGTTTTTTTGTTTTCTGTTTTTAAGGCAAAGAAAATTCAATATGCTTTCCTTTAGGATTGAAAAAGGGATTTAAGGAGTTGCCTGCCTCATGGGGAGGTGGGGGGCAGGCAGTCAGGTGCTTAATGAAGCTGCTGCACTTTCTGCAGCTTCTGCCTAGTCTCAACTGTTCCAAGGAAGGAGATGGGAAGGATGGGAAGGCAGTCCCCACCTCCGAGGACAGAGGCTGGGGCCCGGCCCCTGGGTGCAAAGGTGCCTCACAGCATAGCCAGCATTCAGCACACGCAAACCCACTGCCCGCTTTTGGGCTCAGGGTTGGCCATTTGCTAGTTCTGCTGCCCTCTTAAGATCTGACTGCCAAATAAATCATCCTCATGTCCTTTTTCCTTTAATTTGTATGCTTTTGGGGGGCTCAGGAAAGCCTAGTACCTGGGGACAATTGCCTGGTGATTATTCTGCCGTAGAAGCAGGTGGGGAGTTTCTGGAAACCTCTCAGGTCAAGCGAATCTTGCCTCCTCTGGGCTAACAGGAGGTGTGAAGCTACCCTCGCCCCTGCCTGTCCTCCAAGGGTGTGGCTAGACAGAGTGCATCCTGCCTGGGAGCGAGCCCGGGTCCTCTGTGGCCAGCCAGCTTTGATGAGGAGCAGGAGGCAACAGGAGCCCCTTCCCAGTTCCACAGAAACTGCTCCTTTCAGAAAAGGAACATCTATTGTGCGTTACCAGCTGCCACTCTGGTTGCCCCTATAACTTTTGGAGCTGAAAACTGCCCAGAACGTGGTTGAAAAAGCCCTTCTTTTCCCGAGGCTCTGTTTTCACAGTCTGCGCTGGGATGGAACAAAATTATGCCACACACAAGTTTCAAATAGTTCGTGTCATCCACTGAACTAGATAATGACGGCCAGTGTCGGTGCTTGGTTGGGTTCTTGCGGGCCCCATGGCTTGCTTCTTAGAGCTTCATGGTCCCAACTTATAGAAAGGAGGGTGGTCCTTTCCCACACGCAAGAAGGTGATGGGTGGGAACTTACCGGGTTCTCATGCTACATGTTTTCCTGCTGCAGATCCTTACGGCCCTTTCCTAATCAGAGAAGGAAGAGCACTGTGCTGGCCCTCTGTCGGGGCCTGTCTGCATTGTTTGTGATGTCCTTGGCTTGTTGGTGTTGACTACTTTAATTTTTATCAGTACATACCTTCATTTACTGAACAAGTGTCCTTCTGCAATGTGACCTGGGGGAGGCACAGCTCTGCCTTCCCTGAAGCCGTTTCATGGACCGGCGGCTTGCCTGTCTTGGGCTCTTCACAACATTGCCTTTGTCTCTCACTGCAAATGTTTTGATCCTTGTTCCTAGTGGAAAACGTGTCAACCCTCAGTAAAGCACATTTAAAGATCAGTTTCATTTTAGATTCCTCCAGGCAGACCTGACAATTGCTGATTGACCCAGAGGCCTAACAAGGGCATGTGTTGGTCGGGGAGACCCTTCCTTGGGGGGCTGCATGTCCTGGAATCAGTGGTTACTTGCCTCACCTGGTGCACTGGGGTCTCAGCCCTGACAGCACATTAAGCACCACCCAGGAGCTAAAAAATACCAGTACCTGCAGCCTTAGCACAGGTATCGTTCAGAAGCTCCAAAGGTGGTTTGAACTCATAGGGTTGAGAATCACTGATTTTGGCAGAGGAAGACAAAAGAGTGGGGTCAGGAGAAGGCAAGTCAGTGGCACCAGGGCACAGGCAAAGAAGCGAGCTGGCTCCCCTCTCTAGCTCCACACGCTGACACCAAGGGGACCTGTACTTGGCTGGAGGGCAGGCGTTTGCTTCCACCACACGGGACACAACTGAGCATTGCCTACAGCATCAGGGGTGTTCTGCCCCCTGCCACTGGACTGAAGGCTGCCCTGTGGGTAGAAGGCAGGAGCAGTTTCTGACCTCGGTTCTGACTTCAGTAACAGCTCAGGAACCAGCCCTTAACCAATACCTGGGCCATGAGCAGGGGCCTCCTTCTGATGACCAGGCACATCCTGAACATCACCTGAGGGCTGGGCCTAGAAACTCACTTGTCTTTCACCTTGAGCCCATCATCTCGTTATCAATTCTGTAGAGGGAAAAAAATAAGTATCAGGTTATCCTACCAAAGTAACTTGGAGAACAAAATAAAGTTATGCCTCTTTCACATTTCAACTAAATAGATTAAGCCCTATCTCAGCCTGAGGTTCTTCTCCCTGGGTCCTCCCCTAGCAGTCCCCAGGGGTTGGTTGATCTGGCCATTCTGGTCCTTGCCTTGAGGCCTCTTAGCTGCCCCAGGGAAGCCCACAGCGGCCCCCTGCTGGCCACTACTGCCAACTCCACCCACGGTGTGTCCCAGGTGAGCCACTGTCCGAGTCTACCACTACGGGGTCCAGCTGATCGGCTCCCCCTATTTCATACCAGGTTGCTCTAACTCCCAGGGACCTGGCTCTTCAGGTTCAACACACAGTTGCTTCCCCAAGACCTAAGTTGGCCTCTGGAATGGCCAAGTCAAGAACAGGCCTTGGTGTCCAGAATCACCACCCTGGGACAGAGACCACTGCCATGCCTTGGTCTGGCTCCAGCCCAGGTGATTTCGTTTCAGGGATCCCCCTTTCCTTCCACCACAGGCCCTTAGAGCCACCCCAACAAAATTCACTTGCTTTGGATCTTGGAAGTTGGGGTTTCCTCCAACTTACTCCTCCAGAAGGCCCCTGGGTCCTGATGCATGTTCAACAACCTCTTGCCCAATGACAACCTCTGCTTGTCAGCACTTACCTCACAGGAAAAAAAAACAAAACTTGCCAGTGTTCTCTCACTAGATACCTGATGATACCAAGTTCGACTCAGTTTGCCTTTCTTCAGCTCAGTTTCTAAACATCGTAGCGCTTTCATGTAGAAGCCATTGCAGTGTACTCAGCAGTGCAGGAAAAGGTGAACTGAACTTCTCTCAGCGAGCTGAGGGAAACTGCCTCACTTGTCTATCGGAGTTTTAAGGTCGGTCTTCACAGAATAAACCAGATGTGAAATGTTTTTAGCTGTTTTTCTGACCCTCCCACAAAATAAGTCAGCAGATATGAAATGTTATTTACATCTTTATTTAGCAACAATTAAAAGGTTTGAAGTACCGTTGAGTCCCATTTCAAATTGTACAAGCAATTTGTCCCTTCTCCCCTCCCTCATCCAAATCCACAAGATACAAAATCTAGGAAATGTGCAATTTGCATTAGAAATAGCAGCATCCCCACAGGGGACTTTGTGAGGCCTGGAGATGCAGCCCAAAGAGGGCAACTCCACTCCTCCTGCCTCAGCACCACAGTCCACACCAAAGTCAAGTTCCATCTTTCTGTTAAAAAAAAAAAGAACATTTACCCAGGGCAAAGAAGTACCATTCTACCCAGGCCTACATGATAGATAGAGTATGCCATTTCCTTGGTTTGGTCTCCTGTTTGGCCACAGCAGGAGATGGGATCCTCTTGTACAGTTTGACTAAATGTCAGTTTGCCCCCAGACAATAACAGGGCAGTTGCCTTTTAGCACCGAGATGATCACTTCTTCAGCTGTCTCTAGGAGACGGGGCGCGCCAACAGCAACCGCTCGACGGTTCCTCCCCAGCCTCACTTCTCAGCAGTCTGGCTACAGGAACAAAGGGGTCTGCACTGAAGACTAGAATACAAATGGGCGCTAGGAAACCAGGAGTCAGGACCTTGTCAGGATCTTCAGGCCTTTGGCAACCTCCCTGACTGCCACAAAGGCTGCGCTCAATGAAACTCTCAATGAACAATGGCCAGCAGGAGAGAGAGGAAGGTTGGCATGTTTTCTGTTTTAAATAACAATTATGGCACAGTCTGACCCTCCTGACCCAGCTGAACAAAGCGACTGCTCAGAAGAGTGGCAGGAACCCGCTGCACAGGGGCGACCGTTTCTCCCCAGCCCTGGCCCAGTTCCATGGGGAGCGACCTGATACCCATGCCGGCTCCCTGTGGAGGAGTGGGTGCTAGCTCTCCACGCTCCTGCCAACAGTCTCACGCGGGGCTTTGGCCCTGTTTCAAGCAAACCACAAGAACGTGAGCTGTATGGGTAGGAGCCAGACATGAATGACATCTCTAACACACTGCCACACTAGAAAAAAAATTTTTCCCCCTGGGGCCGTGGTGTTTTGTTTACAAAAATAGAATAAAAACCTTGAAAACAAAATGATCCTTTCTAATTTAATGGAAAAAAATTGTTTTCTGTGCATGAGTTATATGCAAGTTGAAAAATAGTTCACATGGCTCCCAAGGTAGAGACATGTGAGTTACATATGCTTCACGAGGCCCCAGGCTCAAAACTAGCATGAGTTAAATACAACTTACATGTCAGTTAATGTGTTAAATTACAGGACAAATAGGTACCACGTGGTAGATGCTTCACCTCTTAACAGTGTTTCTACTTGGGTTTGCAGCTTTCTGTTACTCAACCTTCATCCTAGACGTTCCACCTTCAGCTCCAGGCACATTGAGTCATTTTAAATCATCCATCATGGAAAGGAGAAGTTTAAACAGCATTAACCAAGAAAAGCTATTTACACACACAGGTGCTCATCTGTGCCTGTGTGTGCGGGCGCACACGTACACGCCCCGTGCCGGTCTCCTGGAGGAGGCGGCACTGATGGCAGGTAAACACGGGCTCCCCTCAGGTACCGTGGGACTCACCTGAGTGGACAGCAGGGAAGACACCCAGGGTCCCCACCAGAGCAGCCACACTGCTCACCGTGCTCCCTTTGCCCACTGTTCTGCCTGACTCCGGCTGGAGCAGCCACAAGGGCCGGGTTCTGAGGGCTCTGAAAACTTTGGGACCAGTGACAGCAAAGCAGTAACTACACATTCTTTGTGAATCCTCACAGTTCTGTAAAGCAAAAGATGTCATTTTTAAAAATCAAAGAAGGGGGCGCTTGCCCCATCCTTGTCTATATGGTAACCATGGTCTGCTGAGTCTCCTTCCCAGCCTCTGGGCTCCTTCCCCGTCCCAGACTTCAGGGCAGTTAGAATGGATGGCTCCTGCTGGATCCAGCCAGGGCTAAAAAGAAACTCTTCACTGTCATAGCTCTAGTCTGGTGAAGGACTGGGCCCCATTCAAAGAAGTCAGATCTTTGGGCAGGTCACAGGACAGCTGGCTAGTGTTGACGAGAGCTCCGGACCCTCTCGAAGGCCAGGTGCTCTGCATGTGCTCCTTTCACATCACAGCCTAGTGCAGGCGCCGGGCCAATTCAGAGAGAACTCGAGTTAGCCCCGCTCCACCACACCCTACCCTTCCCAGTGTGACCTGGCACGTTCCAGTAGATTCCAGCAGAAACCTGTTGGTCCCATTTACACTTAGAGCTGGGCTGGGCCACAAGCCAAGCAGCACCTCGACTGCCACTGCCATCCAGTCACTTGACCAAAACCCAAACTGGTCACTTTGCCGATGAGGTCCTCCCACAGCCACATCAGCCCTGGCTCTGCATGGCTCAGCCATGTCCCTGCCCCGTTTAAATGGGCCAGAGGAGACTGCATGGTGGCTCGCTTGGGGAGGGGTCTGGAGCTCAGGAGAAAGGCTTGAGTTCCCAATTCCCTGCTTGCGCAGGCGCTGGAGCTTTGCTGAGATGAGGTGCTCCCCAAGCCACATGGAGACAGCTCCCCATGGTCTGGGCAGGAGGCCTGGGAGAGGCTTGTGCTCTCGGAGACAGGGAGAGAAGGAAGTGGTCCAGAGACCCTGAATAGGAGTCACATCTGGAGTGAGGAGAACCGAGCCCTGTAGCTACCTGATCTGAGCAGGCTGCTGGTTTTTGGCCTAGAAGGGTTGGCTGTGTGGACCTTCACGTGTCTAGAGGATTTTTCTTCTCCAGCATGCAACTGAGCCTTGCAAATGAATGTGATGCATGAAAATTTTAAACTTAACACAAAAGCACATCTTCTGAAAAAGATGAGTAAAACTGATAAGCCCCCGGATAGACTGAGCGAGAAAAAATGTTGGGGGACTTTCCTAAGTGCCCAAACCCCAGATTTGGTTTTAAGATTTTCTTCTTGGCTTGGTCTCCTCGCCTGCAGGGTGCTGTTACCACCTGGGCTGTGATGTTTGAACCAACAAAGCTGCTCCAATCTGACGATTTGGGCTAAAGAAGAGACTAGGAATTCAAGAGGTGACAGGGCCCAAGGCAGGGACAGCAAAAGCAGGGAGCTGAGGGAGAGGCTGTGCACAAAGCGTCCAAGCGGAAAGGCCAACCCCCGCCCTCCACGGAAGGCAGCACCCGCTGTCCCAGGGCCAGAAGGGAGGGGAAGCGAACATGGGACCTGCCACTGAGCCACTCACTGAGTGGGATAAAACCCACAAGAGCCACATTTCAACCCGAAGAACACAAACTTCCCGGTGGGACAGCCTCCCAAGGCCAGCTGGGGATGAGACCATTAGTACACGTGGGAGCCCACAACTCTGCCCAACATGCTCCTTTTGCTACCAGAGAGCAGGATGTGAGGTCCTTGGGTCAAGGTGCTTTGGACCACCTGGACAGCTCCCTGTCACTCGGCCAAGAGAAAGGAGCTCTAAGTCATACAGCCTTGGACATACATATCAAACCCAAGCGCTGGCAAGCCAATCAAGTAGGGCATGCTTTCTCGGGAACCCAAGACTCCTGAAAACGACACTGTCCTCCCTCCCCAAATCAAAAAGCTCCTCTATAGTCAAAAATGAAAACAGATAATCAAAATATACAAAGTATATGTATCATAAATTCAAATTTCCTTTATCAGAACAGTGATCTGGTTTCACCTATGAGATTTGGTTTCACCTGGATCTACAACCCAATGTAAATAAAAAACATAAACAGCTATTAGACATAGGCAACAAGAAATGCTGAAAGATGATTTTTACTATCTCAGATGAGTCCAAGTGTGTACAGAAAACAGGGATAAGATTAGTCACCTTATAAAATAGGCTTTTTCTTCAGGAGAAACTAACCCTACCCAACTTCTCAACTCTGCAGCCCACAGACCCTTCTCCCGAAGGCAACACAGTATTTAACCCTTCAGTAGTGCGCAAAACCAGTGACCCATCCTTTGACACGGCCACGTGCCTGGCTGCTGCCATCCCACACGCCTACTGCCACTAGTGCGGGTGTCTCTCTGCTCCACTGGCTGCTTTCAGGGTTTTGCCCCCAAAGCCTTGAGTACCTGCTACAATGTCCCTTGAAGCACCTGCTTGGTAACTGCCTCCCTCAGCATCACCTTTGATCATTTTGTTCTTTCAAGCGTAAGGTCCAGACCACACTGATCCATTCCCATCCAAGCGCACAGGAAGAGAAGGGACTGTCGGTTGCTGGGCTCCTTACTCAGGCAGTCTTGCGTGGCCCTGGCTGTCGGGCAGGGCCGACATCTGTGGGGAAAACGTGCTGGGTCAGGCAGCACTGTAGCTTTTCCACCTAAAAGATGAGCTGGTGCCCGAGGCTGAGTCGACAGCATGAACTTGTCCACCAAGTAATTTACTCTGCTTTGCTGTTTGGTTTGTAAATTAAATGTGAATACCAATAAAATAACCAAGAAAATCCTCTCCAGAGACACAACCCTTCGGCCAGTGCACGCAGAGCTTTGGAGGTGACGCCTGCAGGATTTGGAGGTGAGGCACTGGGTGGTTTCTCAGACACTTAGAGATGGCTTCATGCTGGGCCACCCCAGCTACCCAGGGTGCTGGCATTCCCTCCAACACAGGCTACTTCCAACACCCAGGTGCCACGAAGTTCCTCAAGTGCACACATCAGATGTATGTTTTACGAGTATCAAATGAGTATTTGTACTGTATATGTGTATATATATAAAAAAATTAATCTTGCATGTACATAAACACTACAGGAGAAATTCCAGGTGTCTGTTCTCTGAAGGAAAGCAATCACTCACCATTCTTGGCAATTCCTCAAAGGCTTTTCAGACCAAATAGCTTCACTCCCAAAATGGAAAGCATACAAAAATAGGCTGCAAAACTTGCCAAGTACTCACAAGTCCCCTGTTTGAGACAAATAAGAGGTGGTCCCTATTGGGACAGGAAGAACAGGAGAAGACACTTTAGAAGAACAATGGTTCAAGGGCTTTTGGTTTGCAAAGAAAGCCCTTTCCTAGAAGGCAGAAGGTACCACCACCATGCTCGTCCTCAGAACCAAGCCAGCAAGGTGCCCTGCCGGGTTTACTACCCTGGGTGGGATGGGGGAGAAGGACAGTGGCTAAACTACAAGTGTTTCCTGCCCAAAGCCCCTGCCCTCTCCCCGGGCTCTCCAAGCATTCCCACCCAGCCCCAAGGGGAGTGTGCCCCCTAGACCCTGGTGCCTGTGGCTTGGCACTTTGGGAAGCAAGTGGTTTCTAAGAGGTGAGTGGAGCTACAAGTGATAGTCTATAGCCTGCCCCTCTGTACCACTGCTCTCAGAGCAGCCAGTCTTGGGGAAATCAGGGATATAACATTTAGTACAGCTCTGTAACCAAGTTTTCTGATGTTTCAAGATAATTTTTCCTGTGATTTTTATCAATTCAAAAAAGGAAATGAGGGTTAGGCTAGAGTAGATAGAGTTCTTATTTCCAAGTTTGGGAATATAAATATAGAACTTCAGAAACATCCTCAGAGGGACCTGTCCAGTGATGTCCAGCACCCCCTAGGTGTGCACCCCGCATGCCAGCCAGGCCCTGGGTGTGAAGGCCAGGACCCCCACATGCAAGTCTTTGTGCTGAAGACCACCCCAGCTCTGATCATTCCAGAAAGCCCTGGAAGCCCTGCAGCCCTCACTCTTACTAGTGGGCCAGTGAGTTCTTTCTTCCCAAACCAGAGAAGGCTCTGAAGTGAGTGTGGAGAAAGGGCTCTTAAAACCACGGTGGACAGAGCTACAGGCTGTGACTATACACTCTACCACTTCCACTTCCATCCCCACACCTGTTTCTTTTTCCCATTTTCCTCTCTAAATGTGTCTAGATTAAAAAAAAAAAAAAAGGCAGGCACATAGGTCAGTACATTTGGCTTAGCAACAAATGTTTCTTTAGTTGATCTGATAATTAAAAAGTTATGGTCCATGATTCAAACTCCCATGAAAAAAGCAGAATTATGCTAACAACTAAAGAAAGTAGTAAATATCCTACACTAATCACACAGCCAGTCTACTTTTTGAACTGAGGGTAACAGTGGGTTTTGCAATGATCAGTCCACAAGGCAAGGCAAGCCTGGCATGAGACACGGCTGGTCACTGCTTAATGCAGCAGAGATCATTTGAAAGGTATTGCTTCTTTTAGGAATGCAAAGGGGACATCTGGTGGGAAGGTTCCAGATGTAGTTCTGAGTGTGCCTATAACCCCTTGCCCCTCTATGGAAGGTGAGGGGCGGCCCTGTGACCCAGCAATCCCCAGAGAACAGACACAGGGCATTTTCAGAGATGATGTAAAGGATGATGTACTGCTTTGCTAACCAAAGTGTCTATGTAAAGAAAGTGCTTATAATCTGATGTTTTATTTAACGTATATAGGCAGATGTATATGTTAAAAACTTGATTCTGTGTCTATGAATATGAAATCTGAACTATTTTATCCACTAGAAGGCAAAGGAAAGGTCCTGCACTGTGGGAGGAAGAACTGACGAGAGCCCTGTTCTCACTGCTTGCTTGGTGGTGGGCAGGCCGGGGGCGGCAGCAGGCTCTGGGCTGTTTTCAAGGCCTCCAGAAGCTCTCTTGGGTACCCGGTGGCCGGGCATGGGAACGGCATGTGGCAGCAGACAGTCGGGTTTGGCCCTTCCATGTGGCAGGCGGCATCCCAGACAGGCCAGTCCTTCACAGCAATCGGATCAAATTCAGTCTGTTTCTGAGGAGAAAACACATGCCTGTCACTCCACAGCAGCGGCCACTTGTACAGCCCCCTGGGGAGCCTGGTCCTCGATAGGCCAGGGTGGCATCTCTGGCTTTGGGGACCTCTTAATCCCATGAGCAATGCCTCCCTGCCAGCCATCCCCCACTCTCCAGCCTGAGGGAGCGTGGGTCAAGGACAGGATGCTCAGACTCTCCACGGGACCCCGCCAAGCCCCAGGCCTAGCAGCTGGAGCAGCCACTTGGCTTCTTCAGACCCACTAACCCTTGCTCCCCAGGCCACCACTGCTGCCACCTCTGGAGTTCTGTCCTAAAAAGCCTCATCCTGCCCTCTCCCTCCTGGCTCTCCAGAACACACTGTTCTAATATAACAGCAGCTGGGTCTAGTTTCTGATATGCATTCTACTGGTGTCTTCATTTCATTTATAATTTGGAACCCTTAGAGTCAAAGTCTTTGAGGCTGATCAGAACTTCATCACCCATGTGGCGTGCAGAGACAGATGGCCCTTACTTTGCAGCTGGCTGAGAAAGCTGGGAGAAACCAGGTGCAGGCCCTTCCTGTAACCACGGTTATCTGCCTCGGATAGAAGTGGCAGATGGCCACCCCCTGCCACTCTTGCTCTGTCCCACCAAGGACAGCAACAGTTCACTTTGTGTTAGATTTAGTAGCTTGAGGGGAGCCAATGCCTGTGACTCAAACCTACTCGTCACATCTCCACATTGGCTTTTTAAAAAAGTTACGGTGAAATATACATAAAAATGGTTATAATGGTGAATTTTATGTTAAGTGTACAATCCAGTGGCATTAAGTATATTCATAATGTTATGAAACCATCACCCTATTTCCAGAACTTTTTCATCATCCTAAACAGAAGTTCTATATCCATTAAACATTAACTCCTCGTTTCCTCCTCCCCTAACCCCTGATAACCTCTATTCTACCTTCCATCTCTATGGATTTGCCTATTCTAGGTACCCTCATATAAGTGGGATCATATAATATTTGTCTTTTTGTGTCTGGCTTATTTCACTTAGAATAATATTTTTAAGGTCCATTCATGTTTTAGAATGTATCAGCATTTTATTCCTTTTTATGGCAGAATAATATGTACACACACACACATATTTTATCTATTAATCTATTGATAAGTACTTGGGTTGTTTCTACCTTTTGGCTCCTGTGAATAATGCCTCTATGAACACTCGTGTACAAGTATCTGTCTGAGTTCCTGTTTTTAGTCCTTTTAGGCATACTAGGGGTAAAATTGCTGGATCATATGGTAATTCTATATTCAACTTCTTGAAGAACTGCCAAATTGTTTTCCAATGTGGCTGTACCATTTTACATTCCCACCAGCAATGCACAAGGGATCCAATTTCTCCATATCTTCCCAACATATGTTATGTTCTGTGTGTGTGTGTGTGTGTAATAGCCACTGTAAGTGAGAAGTAGTATCTCACTGTGGTTTTGATTTGCATTCACCTAATGACTATTGATGTTGACCATCTTTTCATGTGCTTATTGCCCATTTATATATTTTTTTTAGAGAAAGGCCTATTTAAATCATTTGCCCATTTTTGAATTGGTTTTGTTGTTGATTTGTAGTTCTATATATATTCTGAAAATTATATCAGATATGATTATCTTATCAGATATATGATTTTCAGATATTTTCTCCCATTGTGTGAGTTCTTTTCATTCTCTTGATAGAGTCCTTTGATGCAAAAAATTTTAAATTTTGATGTAGCCCAATTTATTTATTTTTTGTTTTTATTGTTTATGCTTTAAGTGTCACACTTAAGAAATCATTGCTTAATCCAAGGCCTGGAAGGTTTTCATCTGTGTTTTCTCCCATCTAAGTATTAACCAGGCCCTACCCTGCTTAGCTTCCAAGATGCTATTGGGCACGTTCAGAGTATTATGGCCACAGACAGTGTGCTTTCTTCTAGGCATTTTATTTAGCTCTTTTGATTAGGTCTGTGATCCATTTTGAGTAAATTTCTAGATATGTTATAAGGTATGGGTCCAATTTCATTCTTTTGCATGTAGATATCCAGTTTTCCAAGCAGCTTTTGTTGAAAAGACTGTCTTTTTCTCCATTGTCTTTGCACCCTCTCAAAAATCAACTGACCGTTATTTGAGGATTTCTGGGCTCTTTATTCTATTCCATTGGCCTAAATCATCTTTCCTTATGCCTGTACCACACTGTTTTGAGTATTGTAGCTTTATAGTAAAATTTGAAATCAGGAAACAAGTATTATTCCTCCAACTTTGTTCTTTCTCTATTTTGGCTATGCGGGGTCCCTTGAGATTCCATATAAGTTTTAGGATGGATTTTTCTATTTTCTGTAAAAGCACCATTTTGCTTTTGATAGGTTTTATATTGAATCTGTAGACTGCTTTGGTTGGTACTGTCATCTTAATAATACCAACCCATGAACACGGGATGTCTTTCCATTTATTTGGGCCATCTTTAACTTTTTTCAGCAATGTTTTATAGTTTTCAATGTGTACTTCTTTTCCTCCCTTGGTTAAATTTATTCCTAAACATTTTTTTGATGCTATTATAAATGGAATTGTTTTTTAAATTTCCTTTTCAGATTGTTCAAGTGTATAGAAATACAACTGATTTTTTTTTTAAAGAGATAGAGTCTTACTATGTTGCCCAGGCTGATCTCCTCAAACTCCTGGGCTCAAATGATCCTCCTGCCTCAGCCTCCTAAGTAACTGGGACTATAGGCATGGGCCACCATACGCAGCTAAATACAACTGATTTTTGTGTTTTCTGTGTGCAGGACAAAGCTGTCCTGCAACTTTGCCAAATTTATTTATTAGCTCTAACACTTTTTTTGTGAATTCTTTAGAGTTTTCTACATACAAGATCATGTCATCTGTGAACAGAGGTTATTTTACTTCTTTCCCATTTGGATGCCTTTTATTTCTTTTTCTTGCCTAACTGCTCTGACTAGAACTTCTAATACTATGTTGAATAGAATTGGCAAAAGTGGACATCGTGCATCTTGATTTTGTTCCTGATCTTAGGGGAAAACCTTTCAGTCTTTCACCATCACTGAGTATGATGTTGTGGGTTTTTCACATATGGTCTTTATCATGTTTGTCATATTCTTAGTTATTGAGTGTTATCATGAAAGCATGTTGAATTTTGTCAGATGTTCTTTCTGCTTGAATTGAGATGATGTTTTGTTCCTTTTGTTCTTTTAATGTGGTGTATCATTACATTGATTGATAGTCATATATTGGACAATCCTTTCATTCCAGGAATAAACCCCACCTTTTCATATTAAAATACTTTTAATATGCTGCTAAATTTGGTTTGCTAGTATTTTATTGAGGATTTTTATATCTATAGTCGCAACAGATATTAGTCTGTAGGTTGCTTTTCTTTTAGTGTCCTTGTCTTGCTTGGTATGAAGGTAATGCTGACCTCATACAATGAATTAGGAAGTGTTCCCTCCTCTTCAATTCTTTTGGAGGAGTTTGAGAACTGGTGCTAATTCTTCCTTAAATATTTGGAAGAATTCACCAATGAAGCCATCTTGTCTTAGGCTTTTATTTATTGGGAGGTTTTCTTTATTGGGAGGTAACTGATTCAATCTTCTTACTAGTCACTGATCTATTTTGGTTTTTTATTTCTTGGTTTTGGTAGCGTGTGTTTTTCCAGAGATTTGTCCATTCATCTAGGTTAATCCAATTTATTGACACATAACTGTTAATAGTATTCTCTTATAATCCTTTATATTTATATAAAATTGGTAGTGATATCCCCACTTTCATTTCTGATTTTAGTAACTTGGAGTCTTCTTTCTCAATTTTTTTCCTTTGTCAATTTAACTAAAGGTTTGTCAATTTTGTTGATCTTTTCCAAAACCAACTTCTGGTTTCATTGAGTTCTGGTTCTGTTATTTTGCTGTTCTCTATTCTCCACTGTAACCTTTATTTTGCTCCTTCTGCTAACTTTGGCCCTAGTTTGCTCTTCTTTTTCTAGTTCCTTAAAGTGTACAGTTATCGATTTGAGATCTTCTTAATGTATGCATTTACAGCTATAGATTTATCTCTGAGGCTTGCTTACACTACATCCCATAAGTTCTGGTATGTTGTATTTTCACCTGTCTCAGGTATTTTCTAATTTTCCTTATGATTTATTCTTTGACCTGTTAGTTTTTTGGGTGTGTTAATTTCCACAGATTTGTATATTTACATTTTTCCTTCCATTGTTGTCTACCTTCATTCCATTATAATTGAAAATGTACTTTGTATGGCTTCAATTTTTAAAAATTTACTAAGACTTGTTTCATGGCCTAATATATGGTCTATCCTGGAGAATGTTCCATGTGAACTTGAGAAGAATGTTTATTCTGCTGTTGTTGGGTGGCATTCATTTTTGTCTACTAGGTCTACTTGGTTTTTAGTATTGTTCAAGTCCTCTCTTTCCTTATTGATCTTCTGTCTGGTTTTTATAAACATTGTTGAAAGTGGGATATTAAAGTCTCCAACTATTTTTCTTTATTTTCCCCTTGAATTCTGTCATTTTTTGCTTCATACATTTTGGGGCTATGTTAGGTATATGTATATGAACCTTTTATTAATATATAGTATCCTTTGTCTTTTGTAACCTTTTCTGATTTAAAGTTTATTTTGTCAGATGATAATATAGCCACCCCAGCTCTTTTCTGGTTATTATTTTCATGGCATATGTTTTTCTACCCTTTTATTTCCAACTTCTTTCTGTCCTTATATTTAAAGTGAGTCTCTTACAGACAGCATATAGATGAATCCTGGTTTTTTTCAAACTCCAACCTGCCAATCTTTGTCTTTAATAGGAGAGCTCAATGTTTTCACATTACTGTGATCACTGATAAAGCAGGATTTGCTTCTGCCATTTAGCTGTTTTTTGTATGTCTTATATGTTTTTGAATCCTCAGTTCTTCCATTACTGCCTTTTTGTATTTATTTGATTATTTAAAACATGCTATTTTGATTCCTTTTTTCTTTTCTGTTTATTTTTTAATTATTTTCTTAGTGGTTAACTTGGGGATTATAATTAATATCTTAAACCTATAATGATTTAGTTTAACACCAACTTAGTTTCAATATTATACAAATACTGCTCTTATACATTTCCCTCCCTCTTTTTGTTTTGTAATTGACACAGATTACATCTTACTATATTGTATGCCCATTAACATAGATTTATAATTTTTCTCATTTGCATTTATTTATATTATACCATCTATACCAATAGGAGATTATACATGTATAATACATATATAATCTTTTTTTATTTCAGCATATTACGGGGATACAAATGTTTAGGTTACATATATTGCCTTTGCCCTCCCTGAGTCAGAGCTTCAAGCATGTCCATCCGCCAGATGGTGCGCACCACAACATTAGTTGTGAATATACCCATCCCCTCCTCTCCCTCCCACCTGCCCAACAACTGATGAATGTTACTATTATATGTGCACGTGGTGATCAATTAATACCAATTTGATAGTGAGTACATGTGGTGCTTATTTTTCCATTCTTGTGATACTTCACTTAGTTGAATGGGCTCCAGCTAAATTTGCCTTTTAAATTATACAGTATAAAGAGAAAAGTTACAAACCAAAAGTACAATAGTACCAGCTTTTATATTTACCTATAAGGTTATCTTTACTATTTTTTTCTTTTTTCTTACAGTTTCAACTTACTGTTCAGTGTCCTTTCATTTCAGCCTGAACGATTCCCTTTAGCATTTCTAGTAGGGAAAGTCTACTGGTGAACTCCCTCAGCTTTATCTATCTGGAAATTTGATTTCTCTTTCATTATTGAAGGATAGTTTTGCCAGATATAGAAATCTTGGTTGACATTTTTTCTTCTTACATGCCTTTAGATATAGCTCCCTGCTGCCTTTGGGCCTCCATGGTTTCTGATGAGACATCAGTTGTTAATTGTATGTGATGAGCTGCTTTTCTCTTGCTGCTTTGAAAATACCCTCTTTGTCTTTGAGTCTGACAATTTCAAATAATATATCTTGGTGTGAATCTCTGAATTTATCCTCCTTGGAGTTCATTGAGCTTCTTGGGTATATAGATTCTTGTCTTTCATCATATTTGGTGATGAAATTATTTCTTCAAATATTCTTTCTGCCCTTTTCAATCTTTTTCTGGGATTCCTATAATGCACATAATAGTAATCTTGATATGTCCCACAACTCCCTCAGGCTTTGTTCATTTTCCTTCCTTCTTTTTTCTTTCTGCTTCTTTTGATAAATTGTTTTATCTTCAAATTCACTGATCCCTTCTTCTGCCTGCTCAAATCTGTTGTTGAACCATTCTAGTATGTTTTTCACTTTAGTGATTATACTTTTTAGCTCTAGAATTTGTTTGGTTCCTCTTTAGAGTTTCTAGCTAATTGATGTTCTCATTTTGTTCATGCATAGTTTTCCTGACTTCCTTTAGTTCTTGTCCACAGTTTCCTTTAACTCATTGAACATACTTAAGACAGTTGATTTAATGTCTTTGACTAAGAATTTCAATGTCTGGACTTCCTCAAGGATGGTATCTGCCAAATACTTTTTCTCCTGTGAATGAACCATCTTTTGTTGTTGTTGTTGAGAACTGGACATTCTGAGTATTATGTTGTGGTAGCTAAAAGTCTAATTCTCTCATGCCTCAGGGATTGCTGGCTTTTGCTTATTAAGAGCTGAAGCCATCTGTGACTTTTCCAAACTACTTTTACAAAGTATATTCTTTGTGGTGTACCATCACTGAAGTTTCTGTTCTGATGTCTCTGTGGCCAACCAGGGACCTAAGATTTCCTAAAATGTCTGGCTTGTCAAAAAGGGGAAAAGGAAAAAAATAGGTTGTTCTCTGTTTAAATCCCCTTGTGGCTAGGAAGCTGTTTCAGTCCATAGGAGTTGAAACAATGACCAGCCTCTGTGCTAGCCCCTCAGTGATCAAATGTAGTGACTTTTGGAAGACAAAAGTCCTGGCACCAATAGGCTGCACCAGGAACCTGGGCCACAGTTACCTGCTACAGGGCTGGGGGAAGGGGATGTTGTTTTGTGAAACAAGAAAATTCACCAAAACTCACAAGCCTCTCCATCAGACTCTCCCCTGGATGTTCCAAGTGTTTAACTAGACTCCAGAGCTCCAAAATAGTTGCTTCAGACAATTACTGCTAGTTCAATAGTTATTTTGGTGGAGAAACAGATTCTTAATGCCATTTTCCTCTTCTGCTGTCTTCCATGACATCACTCTTTCCACATTAGTTTTTTTTTTTTTTTTTTGAGACACAGTCTCACTCTGTTGCCCGGGCTAGAGTCCTGTGGCATCAGCCTAGCTCACAGCAACCTCAAACTCCTGGGCTCAAGCAATCCTCCTGCCTCAGCCTCCTGAGTAGCTGGGACTACAGGCATGCACCACCATGCCCGGCTAATTTTTTCTATGTATTTTTAGTTGGCCAATTGATTTCTTTCTATTTTTTAGTAGAGGCAGGGTTTCACTCTTGCTCAGGCTGGTTTCGAGCTCCTGACCTTGAGCGATCTGCCTGCCTTGGCCTCCCAGAGTGCTAGGATTACAAGCGTGAGCCACTGCGCCAGGCCCACATTAGCTTTTGTAACAAACTTATTCAAACATCCTCATCTCTTTTGAGCATGACACCTTGGCCTACTGGTAATCACAGAAGCATAGAGCTGAGTGCAACATAAGGACACTCTGACCAACTTGGACAAAGCCGTCCAGGTGAAAGAGGAGAGACAACCTGCTCTGCATTGAAAAAGGGTCAAACCAGCCGTAAGAAATCTCATTTATGTGCTGCTCTGACTCCAGGATGTGTCACTAGCCACATTGTGAAGCTATCTGTGAGCTGTGGGGCCCAGACGAGAGAAGCATTTCCCCCTAGTCTTGCCCTAGTAAAAACATGGCCAGAGTTGGAGGAGGCCAGAAGAAGCCAGTGCCTGTGTGCTCACACCGTAACTTCTGACCAGTAACTCTGGGCTCTACCAGGCGTTTACTCTCAGTGTGGGTTTTGCAGAGCTGGATTTTTCACCTTAGTATGTGAGCATGAAAAGAATAGGCTTTCTGTAAATGCTAAGCAGATGGGAAACACAGCACCCTCCACCCTCAAATTATGGGTGGACTTGGAAGTCTCCTTTTCTTTAACTGAGTAAAGAAACAACAGCCTATGTTTCAAATTGTTGTGTTCAAATCAATTTAAAATTTTTAGAAAAAGAAAAAGAATTTGTCTTTTTAGAGGTCTTAAGTAGAAAGCAACTGAGGTGGGATTTGCCAGGCCAAACACACAACAACAATTGTCAGCTATAGAAACAATGGAACACCATACAGGAAGTTCTGTAGGATCTCTGAGGGGCAGGGCACTGTATTCAGTCCTGGGGATGAGGTGCCAAACACAAGGCCCCACACTGAGGCAGTTCACGCCAAGGTTCCTAGGGGCCAAATGCCATACTGCCCAATTGCACAGATACTTTCTGGGTGTCTCCTGCACTCCTCCAACACACCAACTCAGCTGGAAGAGCTGCTATTTTGGAACCCCCAATCCTTTCAGCTTCTGCAATGCTCCTCCCTCCTGGCTCTAGTTTGAGCTTCTGGCTGTTCTGTGGTGGGACCTCTAAGGAGGAGACAAATACCAAGGGTGGGGAGGGAAGGGAGAGGCTGGGAACTCATGGACCAAGAACCTGGAAAATCAATACCCACTAACATGACTTGGCTGTGGCTTCAAATCTATGTCTTAAATAAAATAAATTTTAAATAAATAACTTTTACTTTCGAGTATGATCTAGAGAAACTGAGGAACAAAATTCAAGCTTTTGATTCCATAGATGTCCAAGTGGGAAGGTGATTTTCCACTATGACAAACATTTCTTCTACGTCAAGAAGAACAACAGAAATATAAAATAGGATTTCCATCACCAGGAAAAAGCACTGCATGTATCTAGGGACAATTAAAGGATCTCTCTTTCCTTCTGTTCACCAATTCAAGTTGAATTTCCTCTAATGTCCTATTGCTCTCTCCTACTCAGTGACTGTGGATCGATCTGCCTGACTCAGATGATGTTTTGACCTATTTTCCTATTGCTAAGGAATGGCTAGAAAAACTTGGACCCCTTCAGGTTCACTGTATTCTTTCCCCTGCACAGATTTTTAAAAAACATGAAATGAAACAAAAAACACCTCTCAACCCTTTATCATACTATGCTTCCATGTCTTCTGCTGCCAGTTGTCCCCTGAAGCAACCAGGCAGCTGGTCCTGCTGCCAGGCAGCCTTAGGGAAAGCAGATACCCCCTGTGTGATAAACTCAGTGCCCACCCGAGTGCATCCTTCCCTCACCCACAGAGGGCAGACATGGCTCCCATGGACTCCTTACCTAGCTGAAGTCCAGCCTGGGGACTCGATGTGTCAAAGGGCTCTGAGCTGGCCTCAGGGACACTGGGCTCCCACGACTCACTGTTCTCGGACACCTCTGAATAGGTGTCACCCATCCCTTTGCAAACTGCTGCAGGCTCAACAGCACCAGGGCCCTGGTCCTCAATGCCCGTGTCCACCACAGCCCGGGTCTCCTCACCCATTTTCTCAGCAAACCACTGCTTGACCTGCTGGGGGCTCATCTGGGTTTTGTCGCAGAGATTCTGCAGGTCCTCCTCATACAGCATCTTGTGCGTCATGTAATAGTCTTGCAGGAGCTCCTGGTTGCCAGGGGCAATGACCAGCAGCCCTGGAGGGAAGTTGCCCCGCTTATAGTCTTCGTACCACTTGAGCTGGCCATTCTTCAGGGCGTACCTGCTGTCTCCGAACCAGCGCACCACCTCTGGCCTCGGCAGACCTGTCTGGGCCATGATGGCGTCATAGTCCTGGTTGCTTGGCCACTGCGTCTGGACAAAGAGCTGCCGCAGCAAGTGCCGCTGCTGGGCCGTCTTTTTGTAGCTCACTTTGCCTGGGGGCTGCTCTGCCAGCTTGTTTGACCCATCATCCTCAGGCTCACAGGTACTCAGCCCTGGAATCTCACTCTTACCATTGGCTTCAGTGACCCGCAGGTTCTTGAGGTTGATTTTGATGGGACTGACTTTGCGCTCTGCCGAGGTATGACTGCCAGGCACTTCCGGGGAGCCATTTTCACCAGGGACCCTCAGCTCACTGGCCAAATCCTCTTCTCCACCCTCATCCTCAGCAGCCTCCTCTTCCTCCTGAGAGACATTCTCATCAGCCTTCTTGGTCTCCTCAGCAGTCACTTTTTTCCGTCTCTCTGAAAACCAGCTATCAATTTCTCTTCGGGTCATTTTGGTTTCACTTCTCAGGCGGTCCAGTTCCTCGTCAAGAGGAAGAGGGTTTTGTGCAAAACTGTTCTCCAGGGCTCTGAGCTGCTCAGGGGCTCTCTCCTTGTATTTGGTTGGTGTGAAGTCAGGAGTCTGGTGCCAAGATTGTCGTTTGGCAGACGGGTGTGTTGCTATTGTGGCTGCTGTCGGGATGAAGGTTACCTCGGGGGCCTTGGACGATGGGGAGAAGGACATCTCTGGCATAGAGTCAATAATGATGGAGCCATGATCTCCAGGCATCATGGCTCTGGAGCCCTTCAAGTTCCGGCAGTGGTATCTCCGATCACTGAACCACTTCCGCACCTCTCTGGTACTGAGGCCAGTCACTTTGGTCAGATGCTCAACTTCGCTCTGCCCTGGGAACTGGTTCCGACAGAAGCTCCCTTTCAGAGCTGACAGCTGTTCATGAGATTTCTTATTTTTATAGATGCTTGCATCAAGGAAGGCTTGGGACGTTATGCTGGGGCAGGCCGTGAGGAGCGACTGGGCCGCATTGACCACCTTCACAGCTGATGTTGTGTTTGAACACACAGTGTTAATGGGTGCCACGCTTGGTTGCTTGGGGACAGATGTAACGGTGAGGGGGAGAGATGAACTTGGTGCTTGCAACCCATTGGCCATCAGTGGCTGAGTGACCAGAAGACCCCCTGCAGTGCCCTCTGGCTGTCCCACAACGTGACTTGGGAGAGCGGCCTGGATGAGATGCTGGACGTTGCCAGCACTGGCAACCAGGGGGGTGTTTAGAACTGTGATTGTGGGCTGAGGCACAGACTGGATGACTGTGTTGAACATCTTCTTCCGAGCATCCTCGATCTCCTCAGGGGACCAGCTGATGCCCTGCTTCAGCCTTTGGGCTGTGAACCAGATCTTGAGCTGCTCTTCTGGATACTTGGTCACCACAGTCAAATAGCAGAGCTCAGCTTTGGTTGGGTAGGGGAACTTGTGGAAGGAGTTCTTCAGGAAGCTGTTGGAGTCCATGGCCGCATTGTACGCTGGAATGCTGCTTAGGGGGACCATCACCTTGGGAAGGGCCTTGGATGTGGGTAGTGTCTGGTGGGCGTGGTGCTGGGTGTGCACTGGGGGCTGCTGCTGGAGAGACAGGAACTGTGCTATACCAGCCGGCAGAACTGGCACTGTTCCGATCAGGGGCCCATTGGCAGTATGCGGGGGTTTTGCAGAGCTGGTAGATGCCTGGCTGACTGGGATGGCCCCATTGATGAAGGAGTGGTCCCCCTCTTTCACTTCCGTTTCTCCAGCAGACAGCTTTGGTAAGGCCTCACCCACAGGCTGGCTGGGGACATTCTCCTTGATCGTGTGAATTTTTTTGGCTTCAGCTTTGCCTTTCATTATCTTCATGATTGGAGTTTTGGTAATAATGATTTCTGCCTGTCCATCGACCCCTTCGGCACTGGGCTCACCTGCTAGGTCAGGGGTGCTGGTGCTCTCAGGGATGCTCTGCTCCACGACCACATGATTGTCTGGCTTGGCCACGTTCCACACAAAGCTGGCTTCCCCCGAGTGACACTTGGCATTGTGCAGGGAAAGCCCCTCGGGGGTTTTTGCCAGAAAACTGCACCCAGCACATACAAAAGTTGGGTCTTTATTAAAGTCTGTGTGCTCTGAGTTCATATGTCCCACAAACTGGGTCATGTCGTGGGATCTGAAATCACAGTATTTACAGGAATATAAATAGCCATCCAAAGTGCTCCGATGCCCGTTGGCCAGTGCAGAGCCATCAGTGCTGCTGGAGTTCTGGGCTGCCTCGCTGCTGGTGGCAGGCACTTCTGGGGGCAGATCCTGCTGGGGTCCTGGGGGTAAGGCCTCAGCAGTTTGGGCCTCCACGCTGGCATCCTGCAGCACTACAGTCTTCACTGGGATCATGCACGGGGTGGTGGATTTCCGCTTACTGGCCATGGTGACGGTCACTGGGTGGTCAGCAGGTGAGAGCTTATCCCATCAAGGGCCTCACAGTACAAGTTCCAGCTACTCCATGAGGGGCAAAGAAATAGTTTCTAAGGGCAGCTTTTTCACTTGCTTGCAGAAAGCAGGTTTTCCCTATTAAACCTGAAGAGGGAGAGAAGAAAAAAGATTAAGATCTCTTAAGCTCTATCTGTATATTTCTCAGACACTCAGACACACTCCACTGCCTTCCACCATCTAGGTCTTTTCACAAGAAGTCCAGTCGGCAGCTTAGATGTAAAGTCTTAGTCTGGAGCCTCCTAAGCACTAACAAATCCATGCCCTGAAGAATGACCTGGGGATGTTCCAACACCATTTCATAGACTTATGTGATGGTTCTTTTTACCTTTCTTCCCCCACCCCCGCCGTATCTTTGCATTAAGTAACTCAGATTAAGAACTAAAAACAAACACACCCTCTTTTGAACCTCCAAATTACTTCTCACCATGTCAAAGTGAGTACAAAAGATCCCAGTGTAATTCTTGTTTAAATGTTTGGGTCAACAAGGGTTTTTCTTTTCATAGCCTTCCCGCATATGAGAACAAGATGACGCTTCTGTCTCTCCCAAGCCAGGGACCGAGTTAGCTGGTGTATGAACGGAAGAGGTGGGGTGGGCGGGGGTGGCCAGAAGACTGGCTGCGGTAAGAGCCAGGCCTCTCTCTCTGGCCTTGCCCTGCCCGCCACCGACCACACTTGTTCCAGGCCAGGGAAATGGGATCACCTCACAGCTACTGGCTGTATCCCCAACTGTCACTCAGATGAAGCCAAAGGTCAGACCGTCAGGGCATCCACAGAACCAGTTCATGGCCTGGCAAGTGGCACATTCTGTCTTTGGGTGCAGCAACTCAAAGTGTGGTCTCACCTTGGGTGCACGTGCTACACGTGACCTTGTATTGTGTTTATTGTTCTTTCATTTTTGTTTTTTTTTCCAATGTTTTTATTGTTTCTTAAAAAAAAACTGTCTCTGAAATTTATTTCAAAAGCTAGGGTGATTGATTTACTGATATGTAAATTAATTATATTAATAATCATTTCATGAGACGCTACAAAAAAGCACTTCTGTGATCCCTACTGTTAAAATATCACCATAATCATCATTACCTTTCTTTTTAGCAAATTGCAATGCTGTAATGACTAAAATAATAGTAATTCTAGTACTAAATTCAAGTTATCATCAGTGTTTGCATTTGATATAAAAATGTAAAGAAAATTAAAATCTGTCTATTCAAATTCTTAAATAGCACACTCTTTTGATTTATAAATCTAACCCTGATATCATGATGATAAAAATAATTACCATTTTTTTAAAAAATTAGAGTGAGACAAGGATAAACATACACCCAGATCTAACCACTTGCCACCATTTCTCCCACCAATTTGAAATGTCATGCACATTTTTGCTTAATTTTTAATTATAAAAATAAAATATCAATATTAAATGAAATTTAAGACATAAAGCTACCCATAAGTTTGTATACCTTTCTGTCTGGTCCAAATACTTTTTACGTATTTTTAGTCATGATGAATGCACATGTGTTTTTTTTCACTGAACATTACATTTAAACATTTTTGTTACATAAGCTTCATAATTATAATATTTGATAACTGCCTAATAATGTACTACAATGGATTTAACTCTTCCCCCTCTGCTGCTGAGTATCCCATTGTCATAGGTGACAGTGAAATGAAGGTAAATGAAGATCTCTGGGCATAGAGGATGTTTCCTCCTCCTCCTCCTTTTTTTTGAGACGATCTCACGGTATGGCCTGGGCTAGTCTTGAACTCATGAGCTCTTGCGATCCTCCTGCCTCAACCTCCTAAGGAGCTGGGACTACAGGCATATACCACCAAGCCCGGCTAATTTTTAATTTTTTTTAGAAGATGGGGTTTTACTGTGTTGCCCAAGCTATCATGCAATGGCGTCATCATAGCTCATTGCAAAGTCAAACTCCTGGATTCAAGCGATCCTCCTGCCTCAGCCTCATAAGTAGCTGGGACTACAGGTTCATGCCACAATGCCCAGATAATTTTTCTATTTTTTGCAGAGATGGGGTCTCGCTCTTGCTCAGACTGGTCTTTACCTACTGGCCTCAACCAATCCTCCTCTCTTAGTCTCCCAAGTATCTGGGACTACAAATGCAAACCACTGTGCCTGGCTAGGATGTTTTTCTGCTATCAAATTATTTTTTGAAGCTAAATGCACAGAAATGGGCTTACCCACTCAAAGAATATCAACATTTCTGAGCTCCTTTATATGTGACTGGCATTTTAAATCAAGTGCTTTATAATCCCAAATCAGGGAAACTAAGAATAATACAATTATATTCCCAGCAAGCAAATCAGATTTTCAGACAAGTTATGGAAGACATCAAATAGAATATCGGAAAGCACAAATGACAAAAGAAAAAAACAAATAAATTGGACTTCATCAAAATTAAAAACTTGAATGTTTCAAAGGTCACCATCAAGAAAGTAAAAAGGGCTGGGCATGGTGGCTCATTTGGGAGGCTAAGACGGGAGGATTACTTGAGGCCAGGAGTTCAAGACCAGCCTGATCAAGGGCGAGACCCCTCTCTACAAAAAATAGAAAAATTAGCTGGGCATGGTAGCTCGTGACTGTAGTCCCAGCTACTTGGAGGCTGAGACAGGAGGATTGTTTGAGCCCAGGAGTTTGAGTCTGCAGTGAGCTACAATGACACCACTACACTCTAGCCTGGGCGACAGAGTAAGACTCTGTCTCAGGAAAAAAAACAAAAAGAAAGAAAGAAAGTAAAAAGACAGATAACCCACAGAATGAGAGAAAACATCTGCAAATCATATATCTGGTAAAGTATATCTAGAATATATAAGAACTCTTACAACTCTACCATAAAAAGATAATTCAAAATGGGTAAAGGATTTGAATAGACATTTCTCCAAAGAAGATGTACAAATGGCCAATAAGCACATAACAAAGTGCTCAACATCATTAGTTGTTAGGGAAATGCAAATCAAAACCACAATGATACACTACTGCACACCCACCAGGATGGCTATAATGGTAATGACAGATAATAACTAGTGTAGGTGAGGATGTGGAAAAATTGGAGCCCTCACATATTGCTAGTGGGAATATAAAATAGTGCAGCCACCTTTGGAAAACAGTTTGGTAGTACCTCAAAATGTTAAATACAGAGTTGCCATAAGAACCAGCAATTCCACTCCTAGGTATATACACAAAAGAGGAGAAAACATGTTCAGAAACAAACTTGTTCGCGTATGTTCATACCAGCATTATTCAAGTAATAACCAAAAAGTGGGAACAACCCAAATGTCTATCATGGATAAATGTGGATATATTCATACAATATTATTCAGCCATAAAAGGGAATGAAGTTCTGATACACGCTACAACATGGATGTACTTGAAAACGTTATGCTAAAATGAAAGACATCAGACACAAAATGTCACATATCGTATTATTCCATTTACATGAAATGTTCAGAAGAAGCAAATCCATGGAAGCAGAAAGTAGATTAGTGGGTACCAGAGGATGAGGGGAGGGGAGAATGGGAAGTGACTGCTAATGGATATGAGTTCTCTTCTTGAGGTAAGGAAAATGTTCTAAAATTAGATGGTGAAGATGGTTGCACAACTCTCTGAATATACTAAAAACCACTGAAAGGACATCAAACCCAAGAAAGGTAGAGGGCAGGAAGTTACAGCACTGAGTTCTGTAGAAGAGGGTCATCATTTACACTTTTACAGTTCCAATACGGGTGATGTCATCCCGTGACACTTCCTGACTCACCTTGGTAATATTTACTTCCACCATGAATAAAGTGAATGGCAGTGACTGTGAACATCAGGTTTGCCAAGAGAGAGGGAAGGGAGATACAGACCCAGGAGGTGGAAGCAGCACAACCCAAAGGAAGAGAGCGCGAGCTCACCCCAAGAGCCAGCAGCCAGCAGAACTCAGGAGCAGTTAAGTGTAGGGGCCCAGCGACTGCATGAGGCACAGGGTCAGAACTGCTATTTGTGATGGGGACTGGGTTTCCCTGAGGGAAAGGTAAAAAGTGTTCCTGGTGTTTTATTTTCTAAGGCTGAGAAGCAGACAACATGAAGATAGATTTGATTTTTGGAAACAGTCCCAATGTCATTCAGAATTAAGTCTCAAATTAACCCTGAATTATCATTCAAATAAATGACCAAGGAAGGTAACACTGCTAACCATTCTCTGGGTGGCTCAGCCATCAATCACAGGCAATTACAAAAGAGCAGTAGTGGCGACAGTGGTAGCCACAGCCAGCATTTCCTGAGTGTTTCACACTATTGGTAGTGCTTTCATACACATCCCCTCATTTCACTCACACAAAGCCAAGAGGAGGCACTCTTATCATTCCCATTTTACAGACAAGAAAGTTGAGGCTGAAAGACGTGCCATCACTGCCTGCAGGGCACACAACTAACTAGGAGGAGGCAGAGGCTGGATAAGAACCCAGTCTGTCTGGCTCCAGAGCCCCTGACCTCAACCACTCCACACACTGAGCTGAGTAATCTCCACAGTGTTGGAATAAGGGCTGCGTGGCCTCCTGAAGTGATATTTTTTCCGCCAGGAAAAATTTCAAGCGTAAAACAAAGCTGAAGGAGTTTTACAGTGAACACCATATTCTCACCAGCTGGATGCTTACTAAAAGTGGCTATTTTTAGCAACATTACCCATTTAAGTAAGCTTCGGTTTATTTGTCATACATTTTTAAAGGGGTATCTATTAAAAGTGATGTTCAAAGGGAAAGACTCTAACTATCTAGAAAATTATTCATCCGGAAGACATTCATGGAGCACGTCTGACAAATGAGGCATTCCCACACAGAAACGTGCTATTTCCGAAGTAAAGCCCAAGTGAAGCGAGCTGATATAAACGCAAGGCCGTGCTACCAAAAGAGATTGGGAAGGAAGGACCAGATGACAATCACATGTTCATCATTCTTTGTACAATCCTCTATATACCCTGTCTTGAAAACTTCTGCCTTGTAAATGGATGTTTTAAATGACAAAATAACAACGAAAGTACACTACTTTTTAAAAAATTTGTCTTTGGGAATAAGTAATTGCTCAATTCACTAAATTAACAAAGCTGCAGCTAATAGTCACTATGCTTGAGCATTGCAATATATATGTGGGTCTTTTAGATCAAAATCTTAAAGTGTTTAGCTTTAAATTATAGATTAGGTTGGAAACTTTTCTTCTAATTCTGAGGAAGGAATTGGACGGACAATAAGAATTCAAAGAGCTGGGCACAGTGGCTCACGCCTGTAATCCTAGCACTCTGGGAGGCCAAGGAGGGAGGATTGCTTGAGCTCAGGAGTTGAAGACCAGCCTGAACAAGAGTGAGACCCAATCTCTACTAAAATAGAAAAATTAGTTGGATGTCCTAGCGCATGCCTGTAGACCCAGTTACTCGGAAGGCTGAGGCAGGAGGGTCACTTGGGCCCAGGACTTTGAGTTTGCAGTGAGCTATGATGACACCACTGCACTCTGCCCAGGGCAACAGAGCGAGACACTGTCTCAAAAATTAAAAAAAAGAGAGAGAGAGAATTCAAACAAGGAATTCAAATATTTAGAAAGTGACTCTTGGCAACTTTTTCCAAGAGTTATGATACTCTGGCTGCACCCCTCCTGGACATACCATCCAGGATTTATCATTAAAAACAGAAATAATCATAGAAACTGACCAAATTATAGAAACATAACCATAGTAGGAGATTTTAATATACCACTCTCAGTCTTCGAAAGATCAAGTAGACCAAGAAAAAGGATGTAAAGAATGTGACTACTGTAATGAGGTTGATTTGACAGATAAGGGTATAGTCTTGAATATTCCATATAGTGATTGACTTCACATTCTTTTAAAAACATCATGAAACATATTTAAAAGTTGGTCATGTGGTATAACAGACCACATGTAAGCCTTAACTCATTTCAAAATAAAAACTTACAGGTAGCATTCCATTTTTTTAATTGCTAGCAATAAAGATTCACTTTGAAACTTATCCTTTTTACTTTCTGTTTCAAATTATACTTTATGTGGAAATTTCTCTCTCTCAGAAATAATTAAGAAAAGTGAAAATCCTCCCTATTCACCCCCAGAGATAACCATTGTTAACAATGGAGTATACATGATTTCAAACATGTTTTCTGGGCATAGCTTACTGTAACAAATTCTTTAAAAAACCAAAAACGGAGTTGTAGTTTTACATCCTATTTTGCCCTCACTTTTCTTCCCATGATTTAATTTTAATATCTTTCCATGGCAGCATGTACAGTTTATTCCAGTCTTTTAAATCACTTCAGCATTCTGATTTATGCATGCATCATAATTTACTTAACCATTCTCCTGTTAACAGACATTTGCATTTCTCCAGGGTTTTTTTTTCTTTTTTCTTTTTCTTTTCCATCAGAGACAAGGTCTTGCTCTGTCACCCAGGCTGGAGTGCAGTGGCACAATCATAGCTCACTGCAACCTTGAACTCCTGGACTCAAGGGATCCTCCTGCCTCTGCCTCCCAAGTAGTGGGATTATAGGCATGAGCCACTGAGCCTGGCAGTTTTTTAACTATTATAAACAATGACTCAGTGACCATCCCTGCACATATTTTTGTGCATTTGAAAATTTCTGAAATTCTGAATCTTTTAAAAATTGTTTTAATTATTTCATATTATGAGTGTATAATAGTATATATTTATGGGGTACGTGTGATATTTTGATGCAGGCATACAATGTATAATAAATCAGGGTAACTGGGGTATACATCACCTCAAGCATTTATCATTTCTTTGTGTTAGGAACATTCCAATTTCGCTTTAGTTATTTTAAAGTATACCCTCGCTTATTGTTGATTATAGTCACTTTGTTGTGCTATCAAATAGTGTTCATTCTATTATACCTAATTAACTAACTATATTTTTGTACCCATTAACTATCCCCACTGTATCCTCCCCCTCCCTGCTACCTTTCCCAGCCTCTGTAACCATCATTCCACTCTGTCTCCAGGAGATCAATTGTTTTAATTTTACCTCCCACATGTGAGTAAGAACATGCAAAATCTCTGCTTCTGTGCTTGGTTTATTTCACTTACATTAACATTCTCTGGTTCCATCCATGTTGTTGCAAATGACAGGATTTCATTCTTTTTTGTGGCTAAATAATATTCCACTGTGTATATGTACTATATTTTCTTTATGCATTCATCCATTGATGGACAGTTAGGTTGATCCCAAATATTGGCTATCATGATTAGTGCTGCAGTAAACATAGGAGTGCAAATACGTTTTTGATACACTGATTTCCTTTTTTTTGGATATCTACCTAGGAGTGGGATTGCTAGGTTATATGGTAGTTATATTTTTAGTTTTTTGAAGAACCTCCATATTTTTTCCACAGTAGCTGTACCATTTTACATTCCCACCAACAGGGCACAGAATTCCTATTTCTCCACATCCATGTCAACACTTGTTATTTTCTATTTTTTTGATAGTGGCCATCCTAACAAGTGTAAGGTGACCTTATTGTGATATTGATTTATATTTCCCTAATGATTAGGGATATAGAGCATCTCTTCCATATGCTTCTTGGCCATCTATGTATAATAATGCTATTTGGGTTATGTTACAAAAGTCCTAGTCAGTTAGTGGTACACACTGAAATATTTATGAATAAAATATAAAATAATTTATTTTATGGGATTCTCCACGGGAAAAAATAATGCCCCAGGAAAAAAAATGGGTGTTGAGTGGAAAAAGATGAAACAGATTTGACTATGAACTGACAGTTGTTCAAGTTGGGTGGGATATATATGGCTCATTTTCTCTACTTCTGTGTATATTTGACACTTTCAAAAATAAAAAGAATTTACAACTCAGACCTATATTAAAAAAAAAGCTTGGGTCATAAATGAAGGTTAAATTTGTATTTTTTAAATGCTTTGTTTTTAATGCTCCTCTTTTTCCTTCCTTTGAAAACACTGACCTTGGCCGTGATGACTAGATGCAGCCACCCCCCTTACCACTGACCAAGACAACCCTAAATAAATCAGCTGGCTTCCTGGGAAGTTTCCATGACCAACCAGAAAACTGAATTCACTTCAATTCCATCACTCAAAGTGCATCAAAGCAAAGCACTTTCTTATCTCCCCATCCGTTCCCCATAGCCTCCGGTGTTGGAGTTGGTGATCACGGCACTTCCCCCACCATAGCTTTGAGGAGCTATCAAGCAAGAAAGGGGAGTGGATATATATGACCAGCCACACGGCAGATTCTTGGCAGAGCCAGATATTCTGGTCCTAAATCATACGTTCTTTTAGGCTATCTTTACTCTGAATATCAACTACACAATAAATCTGCTACCTGTAATTATTTTTACATTTCCTTCTTACAAGGGCTCAAAGATTTTACAGGCTGAATTGTTCCAGTGCGTGTTTTTTTTTTAATTAAAAAGGCTTGACAGACCCTATATGATCCTTAATATTTATAGCATTTTTATGCTGTCAAAAGAGGGGCTGTATTATTTACTCTTATATATGAATAGAGAACTCTATTCCAGAGGGGCTGGTGATAAGACCAAGGTTAGTCAGTAGGAATCTGTAACAAAAGAAACACATGGAAAACTGTCCCTCCTCAGGAATGTGTGCAGGCAGGACCTTGGCAGTCTAGCAGATCTGCTAGTTAGAATAGTCAGATTTCTGCTGAAAACAAAGAAATCAAGTCTATTTCCAACCCCATGTGTCAAAGCAATGACAGGCCCAGAGCTGGCCTTGTTTTGCCTTCTGGATACTCAAGGGGCACAATACTTTCTGCATTCAGTAATCTCCATCAGCTAAGGGTTCAGGGTTTAGCTCTCTACTTGTTTTCCCCCTCAAACAATTCTTGTTTCTGTCTAGTTACCAACAGAAATAGCCTGCTCTAGTCAGATGTTATCACCTCCGAAGTGAACACTAATTTATTCATTCTCAAGCTCAGAAAAGTGATTGTGATATAAATATAGAGGCCTCGGAATTAAAAGACTTTAGAGACCATATATTTCAACCATCTACCTTTGCATGAATTTTACCTTGAAAGTATCACTGCCAGGTGGTGGTTAAGATAGCCAATACTTGAACATCTCCAGAAATAGGGAGCTCAGCACCTACTGATGCTGGAAATATGTTTGAAATGGTTCCTTGTAGTAAGCACCAAAAATATTACCTCCCTACAGGTTTCATTTGCTAAATTTACTTTTTCACTCAAGAAGAGTTGAGGACTTACTATGTGCTAGGCACTGAATATATAAAGATTTCTGGAAAGATGCCATCGCTGTAACTCAAGAAGCTAACAGTCTGTTGTAGTAATTAAGCTATTCACCAGTACTCTGGGGCTGGCTCTCCCTCTGGACACATTTGATTTTCCTGCCTACCTGAAGTTAGGTGAAACCACTGAAACGTGAGCTAATGTGTCACTTGAAGGGGACTATTTTGGGAGAAAGGGTGTGCTCTGTCTCACTATTTACTCTCTGGCCTGGAAACTGGTTATGTTCCAGATGGTGGTGAGGGAACAACAGCTGACACACCAGGTATACATAGCGTAAACAAGAAATAACCTTTGTTGCTTTAAGCCACTGAGGTTTTTGGGAGTTGCTTGCTACTGCAGCGCATCCTGATTGATACACAGTCTAAAGGAAGCCAGATAAACAAAATAATCAGCAAAATGATCAATAAATGCCCCCGCCCCCAATCAAACAATGATCTCAGTGCTGTGGTGGAGGCACACACTAGGTTCAGGGGGCATACAGGAAAAGACTTTCCACCCATCTGAGTCGTCTGGGGCGGGGCTGGGTAAGGACTCACAGGGGGCCCTGCACCAGCTGGTGTCTCTGCCTGAAGTGTGCTCCCGACACATCCAGTTGGCTGTCTTCTGTACCCTCTGAGCCTCTGCTCCAGGGTCACATTCTCAGTGAGGCCCTTCCTGACCACTAGATCTCAAATTGCAATCTCACCCTCTCCCTACCCACCACACTCCTTCTACCTTTCCCTGCTTTATTTTCCTCCATTGCCTTCATTATTCTCTTAACACATGATTTCATTTACGTATTTGTTTATTGTCTCTCTCCCCCTAAACCTGAATATAAATTCCAGGAAGGCAGAGATTTTTATGTCTTTTTGTCTTCCCCACATTCTAGCACCAGAACAATGCTCTTTGAATTAGAGCTTGAAGGATGAGTAGATATGGCCAAGTAGATAAGTTGGTGGAAGGGTGTTCTGGACAAAAGGAATACTCTATGCAAGCCATAGAGGGAAAAGAAAATATGGCATGTTTGGAGAGCTACCAGTAATTTGGTATGGCTGGTACATAAAGTCAGAATGCGGTGGATTTACTGTGAAGCTAATAAAGCTGAAGCTTCAGGGACTCTCACTTGCACAGGCACCTTCCAAAACCTGTATCTAACTTTATATCTTCATAATTTTATACTTACACTTTTTTTCTTAGGAGGGTCCCCTTCCTAATGTTCAAGTTCCACAAAAGCTGGATCTGCTTTGATGGGGTGGAGAAAAATAAGATGATTCTAGGTCTACAAGAAGATATTTGATTTTCCACATGATCCCTTTTTCAACATTTGAAAAAAGGAATCATGTTCCCTAAGGGCCTTCTTTTCCCCCAAGCCAGTCATCCTCAGTTCCTATGCTTCATGTGATTGGGTTAGCGACTCCACATCGTTCCCATTGCTCTTCTTGGAATACGCTCTTACCATCTACGGCCCTCTCAAGAGTGGCACCTAAATCTAAACCTCATTCTCCAGATGTAATCTGAGTGTATTTATCACCTTCCTTAATGGAATTTCTTGTGTCATGGTTAATCTTTCATAAAAGTCCCTATAAATACATACAATTGTATACTCATAATTAAAAATTTCTTTAAAAGTTGTTACCCAAATGATGCCAGTTTTATAATGTAGGATTCCCTGGAAAATATGGATCAGTGTTTTTGAATTTAACCCACATCACCAATATAAGTACCAAAATACAACACCTGTTTGTTTCAATTTAGGTTTGGCAGAATTTGAGGATTAAGTTTGTAGAGAAAAGATAGTTAATCCATTTACCAAATGTTTACTGAGTGCCTACCCTATGCCAGGCACTGTTCTAGGTGCTAGAATACGGGGAAGACAAAAAAAGACAGATAAAAATCTCTGCCTTCCTAGAATTTACATTCTAATTTGGGGGAAGAGAGACAATAAAGAAAATAAATAAGTAAATGAAGTCATGTGTTAGAGAGTAATGAGGCCAATGGAGAAAGGTAAAGCAGGGAAGGGTAGAAGGAATGCAGTGGGTAGGGCGAGGGTGGCATTGCAATTTGAGAGCTGGTGGTCAGTAGGGGCCTCGCTGAGAATAAGACACTGGCGCAGAGGCTCGGAGGTGCAGAAGTGAGCCACCTGGACACGTGGGGAGCGCACTCTAGGCAGAGGCACCAGCAGGTGCAGGGACCTGGATGTAAGAATGTGCCCGGCATGTTCAAGGAACAGCAAGGAGGCCAGTACAGCTGGGTGGCAGTAATTGAGAGAGTGCTGTGTGAGACAAGGTCAAAGAGACGGGGACAGCCTGTACAGGGTCACTGTACAGGCTTCTCTGAGACAGGCAGTGCCAAAGGAAGGCTTTGAGCAGAGGGCTTACGTGACCCGACTCGTGTCCCACAGCATGGCTCCGCTGACTGTGCTGAGAACAAACTTCAAGGAAAAAAACAATGGAGAAGCAGAGAAACCTGTCAGGAGGTCACAGCAGCAATCCAAGCAGGAAATGACAGCAGCTTGGACCAGGATGGTAGAGATGGAGGTAATGGAAGTGGCTGGATTCTGGATACATTTTGAAAGTGGAGCCAACAAGATTTCCTAAAGGAATGGATGGAGGATGTGACCATTGTACCCACAGGCATTAAGGATGACTCCAAGATTTTTGACCTAAGCAACTGGAAGGACGGTGTTCCTACCAGCCAAGATAGGTTTGAACCTGGTAAGCTTTGTGCTAAAAGCAAATCTCTGCTGCTCAAACTAGAAGTCCCCTTTCTAGGGGAAAAACTGGATTGTACGGGTTTAGTCACAAGTGTTGCAAGGAATTAATTAATGGGTCAGACTACTAATGAGCAGGGAGGCCGTGCAGTGCCAATGTTCCCAGTGAAAAGACTCTAGTCTTTGCCAAAACCTGTTCAAACCCAAAGAGAAATTACAGAAAGCAGGGGTTGAGGGGCGAAGAAGGGGTGGGGGATGAGGGAGGCTGGGCGCAAATCTAGGCTATTACAAGAGCTAAGTAGTCAGAACCTGCACCCTTGTAGACAGCTCCTTTCAAAGTTAAACATGTTACTTTAAAATGTAATTGCATCCTAAATTTTGTTCCAAGTACGAAAGTAAATTACTTTATTAAATTTAAAACTAAAAATTAAAAAAAGCAATATAAGTGGTTTGTTCTGGATGTGGTTTTACTTCTGAAATTACATTTGTTTTATTTTAATTGAATTTTTCCAGTGTGGGCCAGATAGTTTACAGGCTAAATAGCTTACAGGCTGGTGAGCTCACTTGAACCTCTCAGGAACATTCATTTGAGAAAAAAAAAAACCACTCTGGCTCGCCCCTGTGGATATAATGTTCTTCCTCCTTTTTCCAGGCTTAGTCTGCACTGATGACTTTCTTCAATGGCCTCAGTACAAAGTCCAGCAAGATCTTACACACAAGGGAAGATGCTCGATTTCACTCACAGCAAGAGAAATGCCAATTAAAATTACTCTGATTCTTTTCTTTCACTTACTTTGGGAAAGCTTGAAACATTTGATAATAAGCTGAGTTGGAAAGGATTTACACACTGCTTGCAGGAGTGAAAACTGGTAAAACTTCTATTGCAAAGTATTTAACAATATCTAACAAAATCACAAATGCTCACTGCCTTTGATTCAGCAATTCTGCCTCCAGGAACACAGCCTGCACATACTCTTGTACACGTGTGAAGTAATACATGTATACGGTAACCCACTGTCAACACTGGATAGCAAAGGACTGGCAATTATCTAATCAACCCACCAACAAGAGACAGTCAAATCAATTAAGACACATCTATACAATGGAATAACATTTGCTTGTGAAAAAGAATGAGGGGAACACTTTTTAGACTTCTATGGATTAACCTTCAAGATTTTTTTTTTTTTTTGAGACAGTGTCTCACTCTGTTGCCTGGACTGGAATACAAAACAACAAAGTGCAGAAGAAAAATTATACATGTGCTTGTGTTTGTATTTAAAATATCTCTAGAAAAATATCCGAGAAAGTAGTAATAGTGTTTGCCCTGGGGAGGGAAACAGGGTTGAAGGAAGCTTTTCCCTATAGACCCTTTTAAATCCTGAACAACATGAATGTGCTATGTATTCAAAACAAAAAATTAAAATTTGAAAAAATACATAAGTGGGAAAAAATGCTAGCACATTTCCCAAAGCGTGTGGGTTGTTACTAATAGCAACAAGTGAGCAAGAGGCTAATAGGGTTGAAGCAGAGGTCCTTACAGAATATGTGACTAGGGTCAAACACCATGTAGAGCTCCTTTACATTTCAGACTTCTAATAGCTACAGATGAGCTTCTGGTGAAGCACATGGACACTTCACTTACGACTAAATATATTCCATTTGCCTTTAGCTTAAAGCCATAGTTCTAAAATAACTTAGAAACATCCAACACGGAGGAATGCGACAATATGTACAGTCCAACATTTTTCCCAATTAAAAAATCCTATAGCAACCTTTTATCCAGTCTGCAACTGAGTATCTCCAAAGCCTGAGAGCTCATTATTACTTATGACAACTTATTACGAAGTTTCTTTCTTAGTTGAACCTGGTTCCCAGGTTTTAGATCTGTCTTTTGGACATAAGTCAACTCTTTTTACTACATGATGAGTCAACTCTCTTTTCTATATATGAGCTTTTCACACAGTTGAAGCTCATCATTTCATCATTTAGCATTCACCTCTGCAGCGTAAGTGTCCTGAATTCATTCCACATTCTCTCTGGTGACCTGCTCTTTAACTATATTCTAATTTGTCTACCTCTCTCAAAATGTGACAATTAGAACTGAATGAAGCATTCAAGATGTAGCCCAAGAACTACAGAAGAGAACTAAATGGAATCTGTGTTTTCATCATCCTATTACCACTACCAATACCACCAGAAATCAGTCAAGGTGCACGTCTTATTTTCCTTTTCCCCACACAAAGGAGGCATCTGAAGTGAAGTGACCCAGCAAGACAAGGGAACGCTGCTGGAATTCAGCAGGACTAAGGTTCTTTCATCACAAGGCCATGTAGGTCCACATTTTCAGACACACGTAAATTCTGAAAGAGGACTTCTGGTCTTTCCTCCCCTTTGCCTCTTTGAATTCTCCCTTCTTGTGTTAAGGAGAGAATGTGAGACCTTTCTGAACACCCTATCTAAATGTCTTTGTCAGTGCCCCAGCTCTAAGCTGAATGACTCTCTGTCATAGCACCCTAATTATTTCTTTCATAACATTTATAAAAATTAGTCACTGGATCTTTATCTGTTTCTTTTCTTGCCTACTATCTCTCACCTTGGCTAGGCCCTAAGCTCTGTATGGTCAGGGCCTATATCCTTCGTATCCTTGGGATACAGTACAGTGCCTGGCACATAACAATGACTTCCAGTGAGCAAACAAATGGGAGCTGAGAATGGAGGTAAGACTCTAGCATCACACAGAGCTGGGTTTGTGTTCCAGAGCTCTACCATTATGAACTGTGTACTCCTGGGCAAATGACTTAATTCCTGACAATCTGTTTCCTTATTGGTAAAATGAGGAGCAATTAATGCCTATCTCATGGAGCTGACATGATATTTAGTGAATTGATAAAAAGTATACAAAAGGGTTTAGTACTGTATTATTGAATACAGTAAGCGTTCAATAATAAATCATACTTACTGCAGCTATTACTGCTGCTCTAATTACCACCACCTCCCGCTCAGAAGCTGGCCACTGAAGGTTGACAATTAACTGTAACAGCTAGAGGTACATCAGCTGTTTTATTCAGCCTGCTTTTCTTTCTTGTTTATTGTGGTTTAAAAAAAACCGTAAAATTTACCATCTTAACCATTTTTAAGTGTACAGTTCATTAGTGTTAAGCACATTCACATTGTTGATCAACAGATCTCCAGAACGTTTTCATCTTGCAGAACTGCAATTCTATACCCATTGTACAGCTGTTCCCTTTCCCCCCGTCCCCTAGAAACCACCATTCTACTTTGTGAGAGTTTGACTACTTTAGATACCCTACAAGTGAAATCATGTTTCACGATGTAGCTAAAACAGAAGAGAATGAAAAGAAGCTGTGTTTTCATTATCCGACTACCACTACTAACACAACCAGAAAAATCTAGATATAAAAAAGTATCTATCTTTTTGTGTCTGGCTTATTTCACATAGCATAATGCCCTCAAGGTTCATCCATGTTGTAGCATATGTCAGAATTTCCTTCCTTTTTAAGGCTGAATGATATTTGATGATATGTATACACCACATTTTCTCTATGCATTCATCCATTGTTGGACATTTAGGTTTCTCCCACCTCTTGGCTACTGTGAATAATGCTACAGTGAATATGGGTGTGCAAATATCTCTTTGAGACCTTGTTTCCGATTCTTTGGGGGATATACTGCTTTTTTGTTGTCTAAGCTCTCCCACAATTCTATGATGCCAATAAAGCAGCAGTTTACTGCAAACAGGACTCAACCAATTTGCCTTGGGAGGTTCCTCTATTTTTAAGTGAATTCAACAGGTCAAATTTCAAATCTACTTCAACCGTCCAAAAGGGAAGGGTGCTATTAAGACTTTCGTCTCCCACTCTGTTGGAAGAGCCCTAGGTCCTTCCTCCAGAGGAGGGCACTGCCCCAGGCCTGAGCAGAGCAAAGCTGCAGGAACCTGGGGCCCAGCTCCTGCGAACAGTGAAAGGCTGTGGCTCTGCCTTAGTAAGCCCAGGACAGTTTTAATAATATTTACTTTAAGAGTAATGTTGTGAATGCTGTTAGTATTTCATCAGGAAGTTACCAGTTTCCCTTGATGGATGACTTTAAGTACCATTCCCCTTTGGCTCATCAGCTTTATGACTTAGAGCCAGATATTTCTATGCAGATCCACTTTCAATCTTATGATGCTCAACTAACAGGACCAACTGTACTTGCTCAATAAAATTCCACGTTTTCTTAGAACTCTTCAGGATTATGGTCACGTCCACGTTATTGTCCTAGAGAGCAGCAAAACAGGTAGTCAAATGGCAGATGCATTAGGGAGCTTCTGAGAGTGCTGGCTCTGTCTTTGAGGAAACCTCAAGTGCCAAGGTGACCCAGGAGAAAGAAGAGGAACAGGCCTCAGCACCTGAGCCTTCTCTAATCTGTAGAGCAATAAAGTCAATCACAAATCACGAAAGCAAGAACAGCTGTAAGGGCACTAATCCCATTCAGAAGGGCTCTAACCCAATGACCTAATCACCCTCCACAGGCTTCACCTCCTAATATAATCACACTGGGGATTAGGATTTCAACATATGAATCTTAGGGAAACACATTCAAGTCCACTGCACCATCCACTCAGATTTCCCAGCAGAGATCTCCATATCACTCCTGCATTCTTCATGCTGCCCTCTCCCTTCTTCCCCTTATTTGTCTGCCATCAAATCCTATAAATGTAAGAATGTTGTTTTAAATCTGACCGGTTATCTCTATCTTTGTAAGACACAGTGTAACAGTTAAGGACTTCAACTGTGGAGCTAGACAAGTCTGGTTGGTGTCCTGATTCTACTACCTCCAAGCTTTGGTACCTGGGCCTGGTGCTGGTGCTTTCCAGTCTCCATTTCCTCCTCTGTAAATGGAGATAACAACTTCATCTCAGGGTTGTTTCAAGAATTAAGATGGGGTATAAAAGGTTCAACACTATGCCTGACACATAATAAGTGCCCCATAAATGATGGCCAGCACCATCATTCTTGTGCCTTTTCTCTAACTCAGTCCCTTGTCAGTGCTGGCTTGGGGGTCCTGCAACAACCCTCTAAGCTCCCAGTTCTCAGTTCTTCCTCCTTTTCAGTCTACCTCCTACATTGCCACCACAGTTAACATCCTAAAAAACAAATCTGTTCATGTCACTCCTTGCTTTGAAGAATGTCTGCTGTCTTCTCACTAACAATCAGAAGATTCTAGACCTGTGCTGCCCAATACTGAGTCCACTAGCCACATGTGGCTATTCAGCATGTCAAGCATGGCTGCTCCAAATTGAGATGTGCTATAAAGATAAAATACACACTGGACTTGAAGACTCAGTGTGAAAAGGAGCATAAAATACCTCATTAATAATTACATAATAGAATAGAGTTCTTTATTTAAAGCAGAGGCAGAACAAATGTTCATGTGGTAGCTTTTAAATCACCTTTTCATTACCTTTTGGAATCCACATGCTCATATTTTTTGGTATTTTATTACTTTTCCTAGTTCCCTTTATTCACATCTCCCTTCTTTTTTTCTTTCTCCATATGATACGTTAATGGTCCCAGAAGAAATTATATCTTTCTTGGCAGAGAGATTTTTTTAAAACTGTGGTAAAATACACATAAATTTACCATCTTAATCATTTTTAAGAGACCAGTTGAATGGTATTAAGTAAACTCACATTGTTCTGCAACCATTATCACCATCCATCTCCAGAACTCTCTTCATCTTGCTAAAATGAAACTCTGTACCCATTAAACCATAATTCCCATTCCCCCTCCTCCTTCAGCCCCTGGCAAACACCATTCTGCTTTCTGTCTCTACGAATTTGACTACCCTAAGTATTTTATATAAGTGGAATCATACAGTATTTGCTTTGTATAACTGGTTTATTTAACTTAGAAAAATGCCATTAAGGTTCATCCATGCTGTAGCATGTGTCAGAATTTCCTTTAAGGCAGAATAATATTCCATTGTATGAATATACTACATTTTATCCATTCATCTGTCAAGAGGCATTTGTGTTGCTTTTGGCTATTGCGAATAATGTTGCTATGAACATGTATGTACAAATATCTCTGAGTCCCTACTATTAATTCTTTGGGTACATATCCAGAAGTGGAATTGCTGGATCATATGGTAACTATTTTTCATTTCTTGAGGAACCACCATACTTGTTTTCCACAGGGGCTGCACCATTTTACATTCCCACAAGCAGTGCACAAGGGTTCCAATGCCTTCACATCCATGCCAACACTTGTTTTCTTTTTTTCTTTTTTCTTTTTTCTCACACACATCCTAATGGGTGTGAGGTGGTATCTCACTGTGGTTTCGATTTATATTGCCCTAATTATAGTAACGTTGAGATCTTTTTCTGTGCTTATTGTCCATTTGTATATCTTCTTTGGATAAATGTCTATTCAAGTTCTTTGCCAATTTTAATCAGGCTGTTTGGGGGTTTTTTGGTAGCTTTTGTTAAGTTGTAGGAATTCTGTATATATTCCAGATATTAATCTTTTAGTAAATATATGGTTTGCAAATATTTTCTCATTCCATGGGCTGTCTTTTCACTCTGTTCTATGTGTCCTTTAATGCACAGAAGTTTAAATTTTTGATGTAGTCCAATTTATCTATTTTTTCTTTTGTTACCTATGCTTTTGGTGTCATACTTAGGAAATCATTGCCTAATCATGAAGCTTTTCTTCTATGTTTTCTTCTAAGCATTTTATACTTTTAGCTCTTTCATTTATGTCTTTGATTCGTTTTGAGTTAATTTTTATATATGGTATAAGGTAAGGGGTTCAACTTCACCTTTTTGCATGTGGATATCCAGTTTTCCCAGCACCATTTGTTGAAAAGACTGTCATTTTCCCATTGAAAGGTCTTGGCAACCTTGTCAAAAATCATTTGACTGTATGTGTGAGGGTTTATTACTGGGCTCTTTATTCTATTCCATTGGTCTATTTCTCTTCATTAATGATTTAATAATGAGTACATGTTGAAATAATATTTTAGATATATTGGGTTAAATATATTCGTAAATTAATTTTGCCTACTTCTTTTTACTTTTTCAGTGTGGCTCCCAGAACATTTAAAACCACATGTTTGGCTCCCATTATATTTCTGTTAGACAGCACTGCCCTCAATGCTCCACACTGGAGCCACCAGGCAGTATAGAGAACAACAGCTGACATCATGGGATTAAATAATCATCTATGAGCTCCTTTCCTCTAGTGTTTATCATAATAGTGCATAGAGAGCAGGAGACCAGTGTGGTTGAGAATTGAGGCTTTTACGTCAGGGAAGCCCAAATTTCAAGACCTGCTCTATCCAACATAGCAGCCACTAGCTATGGGTACTTTTGTGTCCACTGAGTACTTGAAATATGGCTAGTGCAAATTGAGATATATTATAAGTGTAAAATACAGACCAGGTTTCAAAGACTTAGTACCCCCCCAAAATAAAATATCTTTAAAAAAGCAAAATAACTTTAATATCAATTACATGTTAAAATATTAATATTTTCAATAAATTGGGCTAAATAAAATATATTACAATTAATTTGAATTACTTTTTTAGTAGACTATTGTTTAGTTGTACAGTTTTAGGTTCACAGCAAAACTGAGCAGAAGGTACAGATATTTCCCATATACCCCCAGCTCCCGCACATGCATAGCCTATCCCATTATCAACATCCCCTACCAAAATGGTACATTTGTTACAACTGATGAACCTACATTGACACATCATTATCACCCAAAGTCCACAGTTTATCTACATTAGGGTTCACTCTTTGTGTTGTACATTCTATGGGTTTGGATAAATTTATAATGACATGTATCTATAGTTATTATATACAAAATAGTCTCACTACTCTAAAAATCCTCTCTCCCCCCTCCTAAACCCTGGCAACCACTGATTTTTTTTTTCTATTTTGAGTTTTCCAGAATCATACAGTTGGAATTATACAGTATGTAGCCATTTGGATTGGCTTCTTTTACTTAGTAATATGCATTTAACTTCCCTCCATGGCTTTTCATGGCTTGGTAGCTCATTTTTTGACTTGTTTATTTTTACTTTTTGAAATGTGGCTCCTAGCCACATGTCATTTTAAATGACATACACAGCTCACATTATATTTCACGTTATGTTGGATACTTCTTGGCTTGGCATGAGCAGTTTTTCAGTCTGACATCTGCCTGCCTCTCCAGCCACTCAAGTCTATGACTGGCCAATCTGGGTTCACTGGGACCTGAACACACCAGCCTCCTTGCTTCCATATGTACTAGAGACTCTTCACTAGAATTTTCTTTAACCCCCTCATCACCTGAAGACTAATTCATGCCCAGACCCAGTTCAAATATTACATCTTCAGTGAAGCCTTTCCAAACTTCCACTGTACTTCAACCATCTTTATAGCACATCCCACTTTATAACTGGTGTGTGTGTATGTAGCTAGTTTTCCCTCCAGATTGTGAGCTCCTTGAAGTTATGCCCCATGTTCACCTTTGGGTCCACAATCTCTAGCACAGAGCCTGATACACAGTAGGCACTCAGAGGTAATGAATGAATAAAAAACAGGAAAAATCAGATTATCCTCTGATAAGAGATAACATATCCACTTACAATCAGACAGCTCGCAAAAGGATCTTAAATACAACAAACCAGGCTGCAAAAGTCTAACAGTCAATAGCTAGAATTACTTACAAGCTAAAATTTGTATTTTAAGTCAAATCAACACCTTAATTGATAATACTTATAAAGTGTGCCACAACGAAGAGATGGTAAAGCAGCCCCTAAAGGTTAGTGGATGGTGATTGGCTTGGAAATGTAGGGGCTGGCTATGGACGCTGGATGGTTAAAGCAACCACATTCTGTATTCATTAAATGTTGACAGCCCAGACCCCACCAGAATAGAGGCACTAAAACTGAGCCTTTGATGTAGTTTTCAAAGAAAGCCACCAAGATGATTAAAGGGTTAGAAAATGAGATTTATGGGGAATGGCCACAGAAATGGAGACAATTTTGCCTAGACAAGAGAAAAGGCCGAAGGGTAACTTAATAACCATCTTCAATCATTGTTATTACACAAATGATGGTGACCAGATGGTCTCTATTTTCACCAAAGAAAGAATACTGAAAATGGACTTAAGCTGCAGCATAAGAAAAGTTGTCTAGTTTTAAACAGAGTTCAGTGGTTAAGAACTAGCATACAGTGAAGCAGACTTAGGCAGCATGTGGTGTAGCCATTTCTGAACTCCTGTGTTATGCTGGGAAAGCAGCAAATGAGTAGGGTGTGTTCAGGCCTTCAACAATTCTTTGTTCAGGGCAAATTCTCAACTGGCTAGTCCTCAAATGAATCACGTAACATACAACCATAAGAATGAAAAAGAGAGATATGAAAATTGAAACACAGCACCCTCTGGTGTACAGAACTGTCTTTTACTCAAGGAAGAACGTTGATGTATATAAGAATTTTTCAAAATACAAGGGCCAAATCATGACAGAGTTGAGAGAAGCTTACACAAGACTGGTCTTAGTGCTCATTTAATCACTACACCCATCTGTATCAAGTACCTGCTATCATTTCTCCCTTTGTGTGCCCAGGAGGTCCCAGGAAGGAGGTCCCAGGAAGGCTGTTATATAGACAACCTAACTTCTATCTCCTATAAACCTGGATTCCTCCCAGTCACCTTCTGCATGCTGAATTCAGACGTTGATATACCAGCTGGCACATGAACATTCCATGCTGAGGCATGATGATGCTGTCTGCCAGATGATGTTAATTTTGCCATGTTCAGGAGTATATTATTAATGTATAAAAAAGTTAGGGAACAGCTGATGAGGGTGTTCCCTTCGATATGACCCTGCTCCATCATGGTGTACATGGCCCTTCCTTACTGATCTTTGTCTCCTGAATGCCAGCAGGCCACCTTTTTTTTTTTCATATCTTCCTATGCTGTATATGTCAAAACTTTCCCCTGTATCATTTTATTTTTAAGTACAAAAGACATTCTATCAGCTCAAAAAGTCTGAGAACCAGTCAAGAATCTTTTGTAGTCCTCTCCATATCTTTAGTCATCTTGGTGCCAGATGGGAACTCCATTTACTTGACACACACTTCCTTCATGTGACTTGCCATTGCTAAGCAGCTGGTATGTCCTAGGTGAATAAAACACAGGCCTTGTGTCTGAGATTCACAGTGCAGTGGGGGACACAGAGAGCTGCCAATGTAAATAGATAAGTTGAAGCTCAAGGCTCTACATGCTAACGACAGAGGGAAAAGGCAATGAAAATCCCAGAGAAGAACTATCTGGATGTTCCTCGGGACATCACGGCAGAAGTTACAACCTGTGCGAGCAGGACTTACACTAAAGACAAGTCTGAAAGGATGAGAAGTTGTCCAGGCACGGGAGACGGGAGGGCACGTCATTCTAGGTATAAAGGTACCAAGGCCTTTAAAAAACAAAACAACAAAAACAAAAGCCCAGCCCCCAGGCATGTGGCCTTTGGGAGAATGGAGCCCTGAAGCACGCTTTCCTCCTATCCCAAAATCTCCTTGAGGACACATGAGAAATGCACTTAAAGAACCTGACCCCTGCACGTTACACACAGCACATACCTAAATGGAAATAAGCAAAACAAAACAAAACAAAAAACAATGCAGACCAGGCTCTGGTCTGATGGAGGCGAGACAGGCTGGAGTGAAGAGTACCAGGAAGAAAGTAGTCTGGCTAGTGAGCCCAGCAGGAATTCCTCTGACACCCTTCTTAGTGACCCCTCCCTAGCAATATCCAGCTGCCCCACTCAGGGCCTAAATCCCTTTTCACACTGGCGTCACCGCATTGTAACTGTAGGCACAAGCTTCCTTCTCCACAACACTGTGAGCTGAGGCAAGAGCTGTGCCTTCTATCACCATGCCTCTACCACCCCGCGTACATGCAGCACAGGCATAATTTGGTGACTAAACTAATTAGCTAATATTTGCAATCAGGATTTGAAAGAGTAGAATCCTGGACTCATAATTCCAAACACCTTCGTCTATCTATTTCACCTGGTTTTGTTCTTCCTCAGAAGCCATCTATCCTCACTTGGTTCACACTTTCCTATCCTTCCATTTTATAGGCAAAAATAAACTCCCTCTCTCCAATCAGGGAAAAGGGGCAGATGATCCTGTCCTCAGTTAAGAGTGACCTAGGTTAAAATGAAAAACACCCAAGCCGAAGAGGTAACAGGGAGCTGGCTTCTCAAGTACTAAAAAGAATGTGAGATTACTGCCTCACGGGGGGGAAAGAGAAACCCAACCCGCTTACAGTGTGAAAATAGGTCACTGCTTGAATACAGCCCTTTGGGTTACTGGCAGCAAGCCCCTTTGCTTTTGACTCCAGTGTCACAAGAAAGTGGCAGCACAGTCTTAGAATAAGGGCTCCACAGCCAGCTGGCTGCTCGGCCTGGCCTTCCTGCTGGCATTCTAGAGCAGCACACAGGGCCAGGCAACTACTGGGGAGCTCAGTGAGCCTTTGTCGCTGCTGACATGAAATACCAGAGTTGGTAAGTTTCTTTGGTTTTGCTTTGAACAAACTGGGAGACAGTTCAAAGTTGCCCTTATGATAAGTCCCTCTCATTTGCATTCAGCTATACTTTAGTAAGGAAAAAGTGAATAGACTTCGGCTAGCTTGCGCATACCCATGCAGAACCAGCAGGCAGCCTCTTTTCTATGAGACACAGTTACATTTTTGAATTCCTGTAATATTTACTTGCAGCAAATTCGGTGTATGTGTGCATGTGTATGTCACCTGTGCATGACTGGGGAGAGAGCCAAAATTTTGGTTCTGTGCAAAAAAATACTGTGTATTGTGCAAAAAACTACTGTGCATTGCTCAAAAAAAAGAATTATTGATCAAGAATCAGTGATAGAACAGAAAAGGTAAAGAAAAGGACATTTGAGCATTATGTTTTATTAGCAAACAGTATATTTCGTAGTAACAGTGATCAACATTTATTAAACACAAGGTTCCAGAGTGCTCTTCCGGTAGAGTAATTCTGAGAAAGAGGTTCCAGAATGTCTACTAACGTATTCCCCTACAAAAATAACCCTGGCTTATATAGTATCTGGTGTGCATGTCTCTTTTCTCTAATAAACTAAGACCTCTGAGGTCAGGGCTCAGCGCTGCACCACTCAGCCATACCGATGGCAATGTGCACATAGCGGGCACCCATAAACACATCAACTATAGGAGTTCACCTGTAGTTTCTTGCTCACAGCAAAAACGGTGGTCAATAATTACAAGTGTTCCTATCCACTGCCCAATTTGTTGCATGGGACTGAACTTCAGTTTGGGTCCCTCAATACTAAAGCACATAATACCCAGTATTTGTTTGCATGTGTCTAGAACTCATAGACATGGGACCTGAAAAGTTAAGCTGAACCTTAATGTAGCCATCTTAATAAAATTGATGAGAATTTATGTCTTAACTACTTCTAACAGAGTTTGTGTAACAAGACTCAATAGAAGGAAAACAGGGTGATAAAGGAGTTAGAGAAAGAGAGAAAGAAAAGAAGTCAGGAGGAGGGAAGAATCGAGGGTAGGGGGGGATTATTTATCTAAGCAATGGCTTCCTTCCCATGTCAAAAATTTCTACTGAAAAAATCCTTTTGGAGAAATTTACATGATGCTTTTAACATCTGTTCACTGTGACAAAAACCTACAAATTCAGTAGTTTTACCTAAATTTGTATTTCATTCATCCAACCAGCAAGACAAATTTGAAAAATATTAATATATATAGGCAAGAAATTAATTTGCAGAAATACATTTACATAAGCAATTCATGCCTTGCCAAAATAGAGCCCTTCCAAAGCCCATTCTCCCCCTCCAAGGTAGGGTCTTGGTCCACGGTTTAGAATCACTAATATACACAAAATAGAAGGAAATATATCTACCAAGTACCATCTGGATTCTAAGGTGCAAGTAAGAAACCCAATTCACAATGAGTTACATAATAAAGAGGGTTTACTGGCATACATAAATGCAAAGTTCAAAGGCTAGGTGGCTACAGGTTGAATTTGATTCAGTTGCTCTGTGATGACAACAAAGGCCTGTTTTCTTTCTCTCTACTTTGTTAACTGCATCCTAGGTTTAGCTTCCTATAGTCATGGCAATATATTAATAGCTCCAGCAGTCCCAAACTTCATGTCCATGAACATCCAGAAGGACAGAGAGAGGGCTGGCTTTGGGGAGGCCTGTCAGAAGATTGAAGAGCCTTCTTTCCAAAGTCCTCAGCAGACATTTTGATGGCCTGACCTAGGTCACATGCCCAGCCCTGAACCAACCCCCTTGGCATGACATCCATTGGGTTAATCACGTGCAACAGGTGTGGGGTTACCTGATTGGGTTTAAATAATAAAGACCCACCCCTGGAGCAGGGAGTGGGACAAATCCCTCTCCAACCAGAAGACAAAAACCTATTTGCTATGGAAGGGAATAGGGAGGGAAAAGAGATTTTGTGGGAAGGAAGACAATTAGACTGTCCTCCACCGAGCACTGAATTTAACCCTGAGATTGCTGGTATCAATGGCAACCGTGGAAATATATTTTGAATAATGCTATTTTTATCATTTAACAAAGAGAAACGTTTCATTCTTATCAGATACAAATTCTCTTGGAGGGAAGCATGTCTTGGAACAGTGTGTAAGGGAAAATGGGTAAAAGTGAGAACAGCAGGCTTAGCTTGGAAAGTTACAATGAAACACGCTCCACAGGCCTGTTCTTACATCGGTCCTCCAGAAGGCAGAGGATATGACAGTAAATCATAATCAAGTGAGTTATTTTGTCTGAGGGCTGAGATGATACGGTTAAGATGCTTTCCCTTCAAATGATCTGACTGCAAAGAGTACGGACTGACCTTAGACCCCTCTTGTGCATCAAATTTTTAAAAATGAGCTCAAACTCCTTAAAAACATAACCTCTACAGTGTTTCAAATTATTGTCATTATTGGATTATCCTCTGAATATGTTTTTGCGTGTACATGTGTGTACCTGTCACTTATTTCAGATAAAAAATCATTTCCGTGCTGCTAGATGCTCAGGTCCCTGCTGAGAAATACGGTGGGAACAGGAAGAGTTCAAGGCCACAGGGTCTCTGCCTTCAAGGAGTACAACAACCACTACTGCCACTGACTGAATAAAAACTACTGTATGTCAGGCCCTGTGCCAACCGGTTAACATTTATTTTCTCATTTAATTTGATCCTCACACTAACCTGATAAGCTAAGTATCAACCCAATTTCCCAAGTTAGGAAACCAAGTCTTTAAATGGCTAAGTAACTCGGCTTAGTCACACAAGCAACAGGCAACAGCTGGGCTTAAAGGCAGGTATTCCTGATTCCAAAGCCTATATTCTTAACCCATAGCACATCCGGCTGGAAAAAAAACACAAACATCCTGTAAGGGTGAAGAGTATATTAGAGTGGAGAGCTAAGTCCTGAGCTATATAGTAAGGTACCTTAGGAGGCAAACAGGGTGAGGAGAAGCCGGCCACAAATGCCGCCACTTGCGAATCCTGTCGACACTGATGCCTGACGATCACATACGATCTGTCCACTGGCCTCTGACCCATGACCTACTCAGGTACTATGTCTTTAGCCACTGATAGAATGGAAGACCTGTGACATTTCTACAGGCCTTAGGATCTTTCAAAGTTATCTCCAAGGATGGAATCAGCTCTTTCCCTGGTGTGCACAGACTTCCGTTCTGTTCTAGAGATAAGACCATATATGGAGGGAGTAAGTTTGAAATTCTCTGGACAAATACTAGATGACACTTCCACTGTTGAATATTTATATGATTTTTATACCCTAACCCTAAGAGTATATGGAAATTACCTTTGCCCATGGGATCCATTGTCACTAACCTTTTAGCACTGTGGAAAAAAGTATTATAATGTCTGAACAAAATGTAATACCACTTCTCTGTGCTGCTCTCCATGTACCAAAGTCGTGGGCGTGAATGGACACCATGTTCCTCTCATGCTTCAGCAGTCCCTTTACAAAGCAGCTGACTCTGGTTCCTCAGGACAGGGTAGACCTCCCAACCTTCCGGATAAGGTTCTATGGTCCTGGTGTCCAAAAGAGGAATAAATATCTCCTCTATAAAATAGTAGGGAATCAGAAGTGTGTGGGATTTCCCTCTGCCTCCATGGAATTAGGGGAAAGCACCGACACTTTCTAGTACTTCTAAGGTAAATAGGACATGCTACAGGCCCAGCACTAGTAGGGCTCTACTTGTTCTTGTGAGGTGTAATGATGAGGTGGCTACCTCAAATTAAGGTTGCTACTACCAGGCAATGGGAAACAATTCTGTTTCCTCCATGAGCTAACTACCTATCATTAAATATTATATCAGGGTCACATCTGGAACCTTGGCTTCATTTTTCAGATTCTACCCACATTTGAGTGACCGCTACGTACGGGGTTCTATGCTAACATCTCAGAGGCTCAAACAGTCTTAGGAAATAGACACAATCTGTCTTACCTATGTGGAAGCTAAAGCTCAGAGAAACTTCATGTTTATTGTCACAGAGCTGAAAATTATGGTTGGGTACCTGAATCTCCTGACACCAAGTCCTGTGTTCATTCCACTATGTGCCACTGACTTTCCTAGTGCCAAGGTTTGGGGCCTTGGAATATTATTAGTATATAATAATAATATATGGGGTCTGGATGGTCATCCTCATTTTAATCAAGCTCTTACTCTGCTCTCAAAAGAGAAAGAACCAACCTTGTTGAGGGGCTACTGGACGGCCAGGGTGGTAAGGGCCACAGTGAATGGACACAAGCAATTTAGCAGCCCAAGGGTGAGGGTCAGCTCTGACTGGAGTAGGGATGCAGTGAGACCTCGGCAAGGTGAAGCCAGCCACTGGGGAGGAGGAACTTTTGAGGTTAACAAAAGCTCCTAAGCACAGACACGGAAACCGGCAAACGCAAAGAAAAGAACATGTGTGGGAAACCCCTTAGATCAGGGTTTCTCAGCCTTGTTATTATTGCCATTTAGAACCAGATAACTATGTTCTGGAGCCTGTCCTGTGCATTGCAGGAAATTTAGCAACATTCCTGACCTTTACCCACTAGATGCCTGTACAATACCACCCCCCATTGTCCTCAGGTGGTGACAACCAAAAAGTCTCCCGCCATTGCCAAATGTCCCCTGGGTAGGAAGGGGACATATAAACATCCCTGGTTGAGAACCAATGCTTTAGGTGAAGGTGTGCCAGAAACTGGGCACTGGCTGGGTGTGGGGGCTGGGGAGGAACAGAGTAATAAGGGGATGCTGTGAACCAGACAGGAGAGGGACAGCTGTGTGCTCTGAAAGTGCTCTCCATAACCCCCTCAGGTAAGGACTCTGAGCCAAACGTGACCCCACGCCCTGTAAAGAATACCCAGCAGGACCCTGGCTGGGCTGGGAGTAGAAGGTCTATAGGAGGAGAGAATGGATTCGAGACCTAGACAACTTAGAAAGTGCAAACACTCTTTTCTCCTTTCAGTAAATTGAAGCAAGAGAAGAAGACATGGGGAATGCTGCATAGTAGTAAAAGCCTGGAATTCCCAAGCCTATCTGGGAGGATTTGAGGGGATCGGGATTAGGAGAAATACTGATCTGTGATGTGTCTATGACTGTAATGCCAACCTTACCTTCTCAGGCTCTCTCCCATTTCCCCTCCTGCCATCCCTGGACTGGTGTGGCCCAGGAAAAGTGGAAAGGAGTTGGGATATTTATTCCTGGGAGGCAGGAAGGAGAAAGGGGTGAAGAAGAGAGAATGGTGAGGTTTAACAGAGATCTGTTGGCAGAATTCACAGAGGGGACTGTGTTTCTCAGTGAAAAGAAGACAATGTAGAGCTGGGAATGGGGGCTGAGGAAAGGGGAGGGGCAGAGAAATGCGTATTTACAAAATGCTCACTGAGTGCCAGTTCCAGGCAAGGCACATTGCCTGAGTCACCAGTCAGTTTTCACAGCATCATGTAATGCCTATGTATGGAGCGGGTATCATAATCTCATTTTTACAGAGGAGGAAAGTGAGGTTCAGGGAGGCATGTTCACAGGCTGAGGGGCCTCCCAGCATAGCCAGATGCTCTGGGCTTGCCAGGGGACCCCTCTGTGCTGCGCCCCCCACGGCTCCAGCACCCATAGCCTCTTGTTCCACGCCAAATACAGCTGCTCGCTTGTGTGCCTGCTCCATGAGACGGGACCATCAGGGGCTTTGTCTTGGGTTGTTTCCCCAGCATTTCCTTATGTGCCAGGCACAGGCCACATGGCTATCGAAGAAGCAAGTGAGAGTTAACACGGAGGTGAAAAAAGGACCTGCGGAGGCCCAGCTGTATGAATTTACAGCAGAACTAATGAGCACACCCAGTTACATAACTGCTTCTCCCCTCGGCTCTGCTCCTATGCTCGGCAGCCACGAGAGGAGAGCAGGGCGGGCTTTCTTTTCCTGTGCTATATATAATCCCAACTGTTTGGGCAGGGGAGCATGCTACAGCTTCACAGCTCAGCCACCGGAGATATTAATTTGTTCTTAAAAACCCAGCAATTTTTACCAGTGATGTCACAAAATAATAATATAGACTTAGCTTAAGATTTAGATACTTTCCCCACATTTCCTGCATTTTTCTATCTTGAAAACATCCACTATTTCTGGCTCTACTTTGAGAAGCAAGCAAAGGAAGTGTGAAAATGAGATGCCGAAGAGACAGCTTACAACAATCCGTAATTATAGCCTTCGATGCTGGAACCTCACGGCTCCAACCCCAAGTGGGACAGTATTTCCCCTTAGTGACTAACTAGGGACTGATCGGTTAACCAAGAATGTACTTGTGATATAGAGGAGGCCAGGTGTGTTTTTGCTTCTTTCCCACCTGCTCTCCCTAGGCCCTAACACTGGGCTCCATGACCTCTTGACTGTAGAATGAACGCTATATAGAGAGAATGATTCGTTTGTCCTGGGGCTTGGCTAAAGATGATTTTTGCTAGTAAACTCCTTCTTCAGATATGGTACAGTTACCTAAAAAATTCTGAGACCTTCTCAGGCATGCATTTAGTAAAACTTACCACATTAACTTCAGGTCAGTTCTATAAGTTTCTTTAATTTCTGAAAGCCATAGTTTGTTATTCGGAGTTGTTATACACACACACACTTGAACATTAAACAATTACATTTCTTCCTGAGATACTTACTTAGGATAATGGAAAATGAAAATTAAAATCTATTAATTTAAAAATTCTTTAAGTATACTCACTTGTTTATACTTTTTGCCCAATTTGGGCCTTCCCCCAACCCAATTCTTCCAAAACAGTGAGATTTTAAGTAACAAAATTATGTATTGGATGTTTTCATAGGATAACAGGATAAGAAGAAAAACAGGATTTCAAAATATTAATTGTATTAATATTAATACTAATAACTAAGATTCAGTAGTACTATTATTTATACGCTTAAGCTCTTACAAAGAGTATATATATAGAGAGAGAGAGACTTAACACTAGGCAGCTCAGTTATAGCAAGTCCCATTCAAAGGTGGTATGTCACTGTGTTTGGAGTCAGATGAACCCAGGTTCTAATCCTGACTCAGCTACTTCTTAGTGCAGGCCACTTGGGTCTTGGAGTATTAAAACTCCCAAACTTCAGTTCTCTTTTGTACAATGGGAATCATCTGAATGCAGACAGGCTAGGGCTCCCTTTGAAGATGAGACGACAGACTGGGTGGAAGGGCCTCTGAGAGGCATGCTGAGAGTTAAGCAGCATCTGGGGCTTCTTGCCTCCTTCCTCTGCCCCACATTTCCCATCACCAAGGTGGCCCAAGTAAGGTTTCTGAGCATTATCCCTCTCCTCTTGCTTGTGGACTGCTGCAGTGACTTCAGTACATGCTGCTATGCCCTCCCCCTATGGTCCTCTGAATCACAACCATATTTGCCTTTCCAGAACACAGATCATTGTCTTTAGTGAGTCCCTACAGGACAAAGTCCACCCACCCACTTCAGCCTGGTGTCATGGGCCCTTCTTAGTCTGGTCCAACCCCCCTTTCTGAGCCCATGGCTCCTTGCAAATCCATGTCTTCCCATCCCAGCTCTGCCTAGGCTGTTCTCCTACCTTGAGCCCTCACAGAGCTCCCATGGTCTACAGCGTAAATACCAAACCACTTCATGCGGTATTTGAGACCCATGGTATCCAGTTCCTACCCCTCTCCAGTTTCACTATCCATCACTCCTTTCCCTCCTCACACTTTAAACCCAAGCATAATTCCCTTTATAGTACATGAAACCCTATGCTGGGTCATCACTCTTCAACTTTACATATGCTGCTCTCTTTGCCTCAAATAATCTTCTCCTCGTATCCATTTGGAAAACTCCTAGACCGTATTCAAACCTCCCTTCAAATGCCCCCACTTTTGTGATAGAGTCTGTCAAGTACTGACTGTGTCGTGTATGTTTTTCTATGACTGTACTTGCCACACTGTCATATGATTTTTCATGTTATCTTGTAATTCACTGACCAATATAAATGTCTCTTTGGGAGGTGGACCAACACGTGGTCCAGTGGAGCAGTCACTTGGGAAATGTTTGCATTGCTGAACAGAAGTAGCTTCCAATCTTGAGAGAAGATCAGGGGACATGCAAGGGATACCTGCTATAACACAGTCTGAGAGGACTGTGAGAGTCGGCAGCAGAATTCTACGATATGCCCATTTAAAATGTTAAAATGTTGGTAGCTGCCAGGGCTCAGGGAAAAAAAATTATTTTTATATGGTTACAACTCATTCTAACAGGTCGATTAAATTTACCTAAAGCCCATGGAGCTCAAAACTATGTTCTACTCTCCCAAAGCCTCATTCTTTTATGAAGCTCCCTCCTCTCTGGAATGAATGTGGGCAATCACTTTTGCAGTTTCTGATGATGCCAGTTTATAGCTATGTTTTTCTGTTCACTGAACTGGCTCATTTCTTCAGGAGAACAAACTGTTCTGCACTGAAGCAGGAATTGGCTGAGTTCTAACAAAAAGATTTTTCCCCCCTGACAGTGTTTTTGCAAAAGACCCAAGTCAATTTATAGCCAAGTAACAAAAGGTCAGAAAGGTTAGTCAAGCAATGGGCGTAATTCCTGTGTGTCACAGCCAATAAAGGAAATGGGTGGGAATAAATAGTATGCAATTTTAACCTGAAATTATTTGTGTGAAACTATTATTGTAAACTATACAAAGTGACCCATGGCTCCCAGTATAAAGGATTTCTCACTCTGATTTTTTTTAAAGGCACATTGACTGTGGAAGAACTGAGATGACCTCAAATTCCTCATTCACAAGTGGTAAACGACAAAAACTTTCTTCACACTAATTTATGAAAAACTTGGTCATTGTTTTGCAGCTCTGAAATAGAAATGCTCACATAAAAAAATATCTCATAGTTAAGTCACGATTAAATACAACTTGCATGGCTGAATATAAAATAAAATCCTTCCCAAAAGGGAACAATATTGACCAAAAAGATAGGTTAAGAAAAGACCCTACAAAGGTGACAGTTCATCTGTTTTAATCAGGCTGAAAGTATGTCAATGAGCATTGACTACTGCATTATTCAATGAGCACAAGAACAACAAGAAAAGCCTGCCTTTAAAGCACACATGAAGAACTGACATCACCAGCCAAGCAAGCAGAAGACAGACGAGTAACAGCCTGTACTGGGTGGCCAAGCAGGCTGAGGCCCATGGGTCTGTGGAGTAAGAAAGCCTTTCAGATAGCAAGGCTGTTGGAAGGCCTCCTCCCGCAACCCATCATGATGTCTAAAGTACACACCAATTAAAACAAGCCAATCATCCAAAGGATGAATGGTTAAATAGAACACCCTCACAGTCCAGAAAAAATGGTATAAACCCATTTCTTCTCCCACCTCCTTATAAATTCAACTATAAACCCTGGAGATAACACAAGAGGCAACCAAAGGAGAAGGCTAAAAAACAGAAAAAGGAAGATTAACTGGTTAGGGACCCCAGGACTAAAGGAACAACATAGCAGCAGGACATCTTATGACTACATCTCTTTCAACAGAAGAAGGTGGCCCAGGCTGAATGTTTCCCAAAACCTAACCTAGCAACAGAAGGCAGCCCAGGATTGTCAGGGAGTTCTGCTGACAATACCAGTCCAGCTGGTAGGACCAACAAAGGAGATAGCTCGGACCCCATTGACAAGCAGTCTGGGAAACACTTTGACTCCCTACAGGACCCCCAGGAAGTACTCTTCATCCCAGCAGGATAGAGGCTCCCACCCCTACCTAGAGATACCAGGCAGCATGGCCTGGGGAAATTCCTTACCTGACTCAGACAACACCAATAGGGATCAACAGCAGCACCAGATAAAGCAAGCAGACAAAAAGAGTACTAAAAAGGCTTTGAAAAGTAAATTGTCGTTAGAACCACAAAAGTAGATCCTAAACCTATGTCCTAAAACGTATGTCCTAAACCTAAACAGAGTGACGGCCTGCTAAAATAAAGATTTAAATAGGATCAGGAATCTCCTAATAGACAAAATGTCCAAAATAGAATTAAAAATCACTCATCATACTAAGAATCAAGAAAATCACAATTTGAATGAGAAAATATAATTAACTAATGCCAATAACAAGATGAATCTGATGTTGGAATTAAATAATAAGGATTTTAAAACAGCCATCACAAAAATGCTTCAACAAGCAATTACAAGTTCTTTTGAAACAAATGAAAAAACAGAAAATCTCCCCAAAGAAATAGAAATTAACCAAAAAGAAAAAAAAAAAACCAAATGGAAATTATAGAATTGAAAGATACAATAACAGAAAATTTTGAAACTTGCTAGATGGACTCAATAATAGGATGGAGATGACAGGATAGAATCAATGAACTTGAGGATGGGTCAATAGAATTTACCAAATATGAACAAAGAAAGAAGATGAACTGAAAACAAATGAATAGAATCTCAGGCACTTGTGAGAAAATAACAAAAGATCCAACCAGCCTGGGCAACATAGCGAGACCCTGTGTCTACAAAATTAAATAATTAGCCAGGGCTGGGCACTGTGGCTCATGCCTGTAATCCTAGCACTCTGGGAGGCCGAGGCAGGTGGATCGCTCAAGGTCAGGAGTTCAAAACCAGCCTGAGCAAGAGCGAGACTCCCATCTCTACTAAAAAATAGAACGATATTAATTGCCAACTAAAAATATATAGAAAAAAATTAGCCGGGCATGGTGGCACATGCCTGTAGTCCCAGCTACCTGGGAGGCTGAGGCAGAAGGATCGCTTGAGCCCAGGAGTTTGAGGTTGCTGTGAGCTAGGCTGACGCCACGGCACTCACTCTAGCCCGGTCAACAGAGTGAGACTCTGTCTCAATAAAAAAATAAAATAAAATAATTAGCCAGGAACAGTGGTGCATGCCTGTAGTCACAGCTACTTAGGAGACTGAGGTGGAAGGATCACTTGAGCTCAGGAGTTCAAGGTTGCAGTGAGATGTGATCACCCACTGTACTCCAGACTGAACAACAGAACACGACCTAGTCTCTAAAAAAAAAAGAAAAAGATCCAGTATTCATATCATCAGAATCCCAGAAGGAGAGAAGAAAGAGGGAGGGACTGAGAGAGTATTCAAAAAGATAATGGCTAAAAATTTCCTAAATTTGGTGAAAGACATAAACCTACAGATATAGAAGCTGAACAAATCCCAAATAAACTCAAAGAAATCCACTAAGATACATCATTAAATTTCTGAAAAAAAAAATTCTGACAAAGAGAAACTCTCAAAAGCAGAGAAAAACAACATTCTACCTAAAAGGGAACACCAATTCAAATGACAACAGGTTTCTTATCTAAAACCATGGAGGCCAAGAAGGAAGTGCCACAATATTTTTATGGTTAAAGGAAGTTCTTTGAACAAAATGGAAATGATGAAAGAGGAAATCTTGAAGCATCAGGAAGGAATAAAGGACAACAGAAAAAGCAGAAATATGAGTACATACAATGGCCCATCCTTCTCCTCATGAATTTTATAAATCATATTTTAAGACTGAAAAAAATCATAGCACCATTTGATAGTCAAGACAGTTATATTTAAAAGGGAGAAAGAACATAGATGAAAGTTAGGATTCCGCATTTCACTTGAAGTGGTAAAATGTTGATAAGTCATATATGTATACTATAATACCAGAGTAACCACTAAGAAAATGATACAAAGATATACACTCAAAAACACTATTAAAAGATAACCCCCCCAAAATGTTCAAGTAACCCAGAGAAAGGCAAGAAAAAAGAAACAAGGAACAAATAATAAAATGGCAAATTAAAGCCCTAATACATCAACAATTACCTGAAATGTAAATGGTCTAAATATACCAATTAAAAGGGAGAGATTGGCAAAGTGAAATAAAAATATTAATACAATCCAACTATATGCTGTTCATAAGAAACTCACTTCAAATTTAACAAAATAGGTAAGATAAAAATAGGTACTGCCCATACAATAGACAGAATATGAATACATATTTAAAATGATGCTGATGAATTTTTGATACAGAAAAATATTTAGAATATTTTATAAGACATGATAAATGAGTAAAGATATAAATATCCTAAAAGTGAGATACAAAATGTACATATAACATGACTTTACACTGTATGTAGGAACTTTTAAAAAAATGCCTAAAAGGAATGCTATCAGATATCACTGAGGGAATCTCGATTATCTTTATTATGCTTTCCTACATTTTTCAGATTACCTACCACAAGAAATAATAACTTTTATAATCAAAAAACAATATTTTTTTTCCTTCAAGTAGTCTGTTCAAGATAACTGTGCCACTGCCTAAGGAGGAGGAACAAATCTTTATTATTGGTAGTCACCATCAACATAGATCTTTCTACGGGTGAATTAGCTGACCACTCCTCCTCTTCCCCAACCCCCGCCACTCCCAGAGGACTAGAGGCACAGGTGGAAGGCCTGGAAGACCAGGAAATGTTCTCTTCACAAAGTTTGGGTATGGGATCCAAGGAGTATGGGGTGAGGGCAGGAAGTGAGAAGTGGTGTGGGGGTGCACTGAGATAAGGCAGGGGAGACAGTGCAGACAGCATAGCAGAACTGTTGGATGCCCGCCTCATATCTAGTGGTTTCCAGAGTCACCGCCCTATGTCTTCACAGGTCTGGTCACTGAGTTGGTTACTGTTGTTTCCTCACTCCATCACCTCAGTGTCATCACTAAGGCATGTGGACAAGTCTTAGTCCCTCCTGGGCCAACAGAGTAGAACACAGGTTATCACCCACCATGGTAGGGACTACAGTCCAGAAGAGGAAATTCTTCCGTTTTCTGCTGCCAAGTAGGTATCAATTTAACATGCCCACCTTCCTTTCTTTTTCATAGTCTCTCCCTAACTTTATCCAGGAGCCCTGTGATGACCTTCCTACCATATAACAGGCCAAATGCTTTTCTGACATTTCAAGTAAGAAATTCCAAAGTAGTCTTCAATTCTTCCTCACCCTTTATTTGTATATCCAATCTATTATAAAGGAGACAACACAGAATGCAGAAGGTAGCGGATTTCTAAGGTCCCCTATTAGAGATTTATAATTCTTTTACCAAATATTATCATTACTCTTCTTAATACAACAAATGAACTTTAGTAAAGTCAGAACCAAAAGCTCCTACCAAGAGTCATGTATAAGATGCTTCCTTGCTGATGTTGCTTTGGCCCTATTTAACAGGCAATAGGACTATTTCAAGACTTAGAGTTGCCTTTTTCTCTAACTGAAGACATGAAATCCTGTCTCTAGGGCCACAGAGGATAACTCAAAGCCAACCTTGACCTTAAGATGCTCTGCAAATACTGCAGGACTATTTTAGTGCCCCCACCCTTGCCATCTCCCAAGGCCAAACTACCATAAAGATGAGGTAACACAATTTTGCAAATATTAATACTTGAGGACATATTATTTGAAATCATATTCACACTTAAAATAAGCTTTTATTTTACCTGTTGTCTTGCTTTTTTGGGCTAAAGTGGAAAAAGCATGGATTTTGGAGTTAAAGTGATCCTGTTACTTAGCTATACAACTTTTAGCCTCTCCATCTATAAAATGGAAATAATTATGCACACCTCTTATGAGGATTGAGTAATATATTACTTATAAAAGTTCTTGGAATATCACTGGTACTCTCCTGGCTCCACTTAATATTCCTACCTTAGTTTCTTTTTCCCCTATTTCTCATTTATGTTTTCTTGCTGTATTTTATAGACTTAAGTGAATCCATAAATTCTTTTAAACCTTCAATTCTTTTAGAACACGATAGCATATAAATATACAATATAAAAATAGTAAATACTCCTCTGGGAAGTAGCAGTGGGCATTGACTGGGAAGAGACATGAGGTAACATTCTGGGTAATGATAATACCTTGGTAGGAGCTTGGGTTCTATGGTGTGTGCATTTGTCAAAAGCAGGCAAATGTACAGTTAAAATTTAACTACAATGAAATGCACAATTATTATCTCAAAAGAAAAAACCTGTAAACAAATAATTACCGCTACTTACTGATAAAACATGCTGAAATACCACAGAGGAATGCACCACAAAATACTCTGGACAGACGACTGTGTAGAGGGATAGGAAGCATATTCGGTAAAATGTTCATGGTTGAAATTTGGTGGTGAGTATATGGTTGCTTACAGTAATATTCTTTTAACTCTGCAGTATGTTTGAAATTTTTCTTAATAAAATGTTGGGAAAAAATTTCCTACTGAAAAAAATGAAAGGCACTTGATACATGTTAGTTCTCTTCTCAAACTCTCTCCCTGTTGTTATTTATCTATGTGCTCATTCACCTGTAAACACTTACTAGGCACACAATGCGGTACTGCCTGGTACAAGTTACTTAACCCTAACCCCTCTGTATCTCAGTTTCCTCATCTATAGAATAATAAGCATATTATAATAATATAATTAATATATTAATCCTCACAAGAGGTATGCATAATTATTTACATTTTATAGATGTGCCTAATGGGATTTTTGTGAAGATTAAGTGAGATAATAAACATATAGCACTTAGCCCAGTGCCTGCCACACAGCTGGTGTTTGGTAAACTGTTTGGTTAGCTGTTATTGTGCTATTATAGCACACAGTAAGGAGCATGGGCATCAAGCATATTATGCCAGTATCAAGTAGTGATTAGAAGCACTGACTCCTGACTGCCTGGCTTCAAATCCTAACTCCACCACTTACTACCTTTGGGCAAAACCATTAACTGCTCTGTACCTTAGTTTCCTCATCTGTAAAACAGGGATGATAAGTGGCACTCTCCTAGGGTTATTTTGACAAATGTAATAATATATATATAAAGTGCTTAGACAGTGGCTGCAACAATGTAAACATTCAATTAATGTTAGCAAATTCACTATGCTGGGTACTCAGAGGACATAAAGATGAGTGCTTAAGTCCCCAACACCTCAAAGAGTTGATAATCCAAGAGAAGAGAAAGCCATGTTAACAGAGGCATCACAAAGCGTGCTGTGATGGATGTGTGCTACAGAAGAGGCACTACAATTGGCTTGGGATACCTGAGGGAAAGACTTAACAGTGAGGCTTGAAGGGGAGGGTGGCGTTTGATGAACTGGGACTTAAAGTCGGAGAAGAAGAAGAAAAAGTTTAATAATATGAAAGGACATGGTACAGACAGCCTACTGGAGCTTAATGAAAGATAGTTTGGGGTGGGTTGGAGGAGTGATGGCTGGAGAGGGATCGGGCTCTGCTGGTGGAAAGCTCTGCTGATGAATGTAGACTTTGTTCTTCAAAAGTACTTGGAAAAAATGATCATACTCTACTGATTCATACACTCTACTGGGTTTGGAGAGCTAAGTCTTAACAAATTGTGCCAACCAATAACTTACCCTTGATTTTTCTATCTGATAAATAATAAATACTCTTCATCATTTTTCCACTGTACTCTTTATGTAGAAAAACTAAGAATTTATAACCATAACCATTGTACCAACTCAAGGCATAAGGATATATCTCTTCTAAATAAAAAGGCCCAGAGCCTCTAGAGGAAGGGCCAGGGAAGAGGTTACTAACAGTGTTGTGGAACTGGGTGAGTTAGCACCAGTCTAGTTGGTTCACTGCTTTGAGGTTACAACTTGGAATCTGACCCAAGAGATTAATTTCAGGAAGGGAGAAGTGTCCACGCAGCAACAGAGAAGAGTTGGCTCCCGTTGGATACTGCCAGCTGGCCACACGGCACCTCTCAGAGCTCACTGGGCCTTGGTAAACACATTGCTAATTGCTATACTTACTAAGCAAACCCAGTAAGCTTTACCAAGTGTCATTAACATTACGGCCTGAGGGGAGTGGCCAGAATAGGGGCAGGTTTTATGATTAAAAGCACTAAATGTTGCTTCAAAATTATGTAAATTAAACATGAAATAAACATGAAAACGTCTTTTCAACACTATTGGAAATGAAAATAGTAATAATTTATTTTAAAAATTTATTTTAATAAAAAATTTGAAGCAAACTTTTATTTAGGTGTAAACCTAGCCTTTTTAGCAGAGGTATCTTGAGGGAGGTAGGGGGGTTAGCAGGTTCAGCCTCAGAAACAATCTCCTGGGTTGTGAGGTCCAATAAGAACAGGGACCACAACTGTCTTGTTCACCGCTGCATTCTCAGGGACTAATATCGCTCATGAAATACTCATTGACAGAATAAGTCTAGTCCCCAGCTTTGCAAGTTCAGAAATATAATTTTTTTAGTTCACTAAGAGAGTGTTCAATTCTTCATTAGGTGGAGGTGGAACTGGCTTCACACCAATCAAATTCAATGGAGACAAACTAGATTTTTCCCCCTCATTTTTAGAGGGGATATACTCTTCCAAGGAACCTCGCTATTCCTGTCATTTACCCAGGGTGGTCCCTTCCTAATATTAGAGCATCTGGTAAACAGAATCCCTAATCAGGTTGCTGCCTGAGGAATGAATTTAGGGCTCCTAAGAAAGTTTTAGCCTATATCTAGCATGCCCAGCTTTACTGCAACCAGAATGTTTTCCCCAGGCCAACATGGCATCTCTCCTCCTGTGGACAGAGCCAGAGGTATCTGACAGAATCCTATCCTCCAACTCCTCCTAGACTCCTCACAGACTCCCAGTCTGCTGCCCTTTTGCACCATTCTTCATCTAAACACGTTTGGGTCTTGCTCTGTCACCCAGGCTGGAGTGCAGTATTACGATCATAGCTCACTGCAGCCTTGAATTCCTGAGCTCAATCCTCCCACCTCAGCCTCCTGAGGAGCTGGGAGTACAGCTGTGCGCCACCACACCCAGCTAATTTTTTAGGTTTTTTTGTAGGGTCTTGCTATGTTTCCCAGGCCAATCTCAAATTCCTGGCCTCAAGCAATCCTCCTGCCTCAGCTTCCCAAAGTGCTGAGATTATAGGGGAGAGCCCACTATGTCTAAACATGTTATAAGCCCCTAGCTTTTAATATTTTTCTGTGTATAGTGGTTTAGGTTGGTTGCTTCCTAATGACAAATGAGAGACCTTCATCTACATATTCCTACAGAAGATTGCTCAGGTCTGGTCACCTCCACATGGATGTGCACCAATTTTCAGGCTATTTTAGCCTCAACAGCAAACATTGAAGCAGTATCTTCAGAGAACTCTAGGGTACTAAGTGATACCTTGGGACCCATGACTATATATAAGTCTGGCTTGGATTTTTTTTTTCCTTTTTTCCATTAAGTGCAGTATCTTCCATTGACTAATTTTCTGCCTACTTGGCCTCATAAATTTTCAAGAAAATCTCCCATCAGCATGGCTTTTCACTATTGTACCTTTTTTAAATGTCTAGGAAATTAAAAATACTGGAAAATGAACCTAGAGGCAACACTTAGATGGTCATCAACATTTACCCACTCAGGGAAGAGGATTTAACCCTAAGCTGTCTTTCATATTCTTGAGCCAGTTTCTGTAACCCAATGATGGCTCTTTATTTAAAAGAAAAATGAGATTAGAGAGAAAATAGGAAACTTCTGTAAGGAATCTTGTCAAGGTTTCTTTTTAAAAATTTTTTTTAAATTTTGAGCTAATTTTAGAGTTATACAAAAGTTGCGAAAATAGTACAGTTTCCATATATCCCAGCCCCAGCTTCCCCTAATGTTAGCATCTTATATAACTACAGTATATTTAATAGAACCAGAACATTAACTTTGGTACAATACTATTAACTAAGCCAAAAACCTTATTTAAAATGTACCAGTTTTTTCTACCAACATCCTTCTTCTGTTCCAGAATCCTATTCCGAATCCCTATTGTATTTAGTTGTTATTTCTCCTTAGTCTTTCCTTGTCATCCATGTCCTTGACACTTTCTAAGAGTATTAATCAGTAATTTTGTTGACTGTCACTTGATTTGGATTTGCCTGATATTTTCTCACAATTACACTGAGACTATGCATTTTTGGCAAATGTACCACTGAAGTAACATGTTCTCAGTGCATCATATCATGGGGCTCATGATGTCAATAGGTCTTATTGCTACTGGTGTTGGTCCTGATCACTTGGTTAAGGTGGCTTCTGCTGGGTTTCTCCACTATAAAGTTACTACCTTTCCTTTATAGTTAATAAACATGTTAAGGTAGTTTGCTAGAGATTACGCAAATTCTTTCAAAGGTCTCTTAAAGGACTACTGGTTTCCTCATTAACAAACCTGCTCACTCTCCTTAACAACGCCAAAAGATTAGTTGATATGATTTCCCCTTGTTATTTCTGTCATGCAAGCACTCTGTTACTACTTTTTTGTTTGTTCAGTGAGTTTTACTTTTCTTCTGCTTATAAAAATAACACATCTTCATTGTAAAAAAAAAAAAAAAAGTCACTGTGGAGCTCTCATAACCCCACCTTTAGAGAGCAGCACTTATAGATAGTCTGATGTATATTCCATCTGAACCTTTTTTCCTTTTTTAATATCACTGGAGTCAGATACCACCTCAGGAAAGTTACTTAATTTTGTGTGCTGGTAATTATTTCCTTTTTGAGCCAGTGACTTTTTTGTAAGTCTAGATATGTAGACTGTCATTCTAAGAAAATGCACAACAGGTAATACACAACCCATTTTGCACACAACAATAGGGGCTCAGAGACTAGGTTGGAAAACCACATTCTATTTACAACCTTTGATTGATAGTTCAGTTTCTAGTGATCTACCCTATAGAATACTTGTACATACAAACATATGCCAAGAAGTTTCATGTGGTATTAGCAAAAAATTTAAACATCCATCCAACAGGGGACTGGCTGGCTAAATAAATTATGACCATTCAACATTATGCAATACCCTATAGGTGTTACAAAAAACAAAGTAGATATATATACATGGACATAGAGATATGCCCATAATATAGTATTAAATGAAAATCAAAGTTTCAGGACATTGTATGATTCCATTTTGGGTAAGATGAGGGAGGGAGGGAAGTACGGAGGGAGAGGGAGGTAGGAAGAGGAAAAGGTGGGGGGTGGGGGGAGGGAAGAAGGAGGAGGGGAGAGGGGGAGGAGGAGAGGGGGAGGGGGGAGAGAGAGAGAGACCCCTATATATGTGAATACATAGAAAAAAATCTGAAAAGTTTCACAATAAACTCAACATTACGCTATGAGGAGAGGATTATCAGGTGAGTTTTATTCTTTATTTAGTCTACAAATATTATATTATTTGAACTTTTTAAAAAGGGTATGTTACTTAAAAAACCCCGATTGAAAAAATTAAAACAAAAAACCTTGCTATAGGTAACAACTCTGAATGAATATAGATTTAAAACTTTTTAGTGACTGGCAAAAATAATTTAATGATAAAAGAATAACCAAACAGATAAGGATTTGGCTCAGAATGGAACGATAGTTAAGATAAATACAACAAAAAATCAAAAAGTTAAATGAGATAAACCTAATGATACAAGAAAGTCATTTGCTAACATTCATTCCTAATAAAAATACTAAGAACAAAAGGCACATGGGTAACACAAGATGATACAGTACATCTCTTCTAAGCCAAATGTCGAGAAAGGCGATAGTGGATAGTATTGCCATATCAAATATTTTTAGAGTTCTGGCCAGTGCAGCAAGACAACAGAAATAAGATAGGCATATACATTACATAGGAAAGTGTTTTCTGCAGATGAGATGATTGGGCAGCTGTAAAAGCAAAAATTAAAAAATTTTGGAAGAGCTATTCTGTAAGGTGGAAATAAAAATTTTACGGCCTGTTTTTAAGAGATATCAATTGAACACTGCCATAGGGAAAGTGAGATCACACAGTGGACAACTGCAACTCCAGATGCCACATCTGGACAAAGGTTAAAATCGTTTTTTACTGAATTCCTTAAAACTTTGAGGGGAATACTACTGATCCCCAGGATTTGCCTACTTCCAGTTAGTCAACTAAGGCTCCAGCAGTCTATAAATTTATCACTTATTTACATGGTCCAAATGCCAATGAGGAATAGATAATTTCTCCTACTATTACCCCAGTAACAATAACAACAATGACAACAACATAAACAACTAACAATGGTAGAGCACCCAACACACACTGGACACTGTTCATTCTAAGCACTTTACAAGCAGCAGCTCATTCAACCCTCCCACAACCCTTGAGAGTAGGTACTATTATTGCCTCTAGTTTACAGATGAGACAACTGAGGCACAAAGGAGCCAAAAATTTGCCCAAAGTCACTTGGCTAGTACTTGGTAGAGCCAGGATTTGAACCCAGGCGGTCTGGTTTCAGAGCCCATACTCTTAGCACCACACCCCGCTGTTGTGAAAAAATGCACGAGAAAACTGTCATCTGGAGGAGACACAACCTATGAATTAAGAGTTCTGGGGGAAGCTGAATTGAACAAAAGATTCAAATGACGAATCTGAAGAAGAAAATCACTTCCAGAATGGAAAAACTTGAGAGAAGAAGGCACTCCCAGGGTCTCACAATTAGCGATCAAAGAGGATCTATCTCTAAGACATAGCCTGGAAACATCTGAAAACAATGGTGTAGAAGGAAGGAAAAGAGGGGGAAAAAAAACCTCCAAGCAGGCAAATTAAACAAGTAGATCACATGAACGGGAATCCAGCAGAGTTACTTTTGATTTTTTTTTTAGTATCAGAAGTCTAGAGACAAGACAATCTAAGATATAAGACCTCAAAGAAAAGAAGCTGAACAAATTAAAATACCTCAAGCTGTCATCTGTAAACAAAAGTTATGCCACCCTCCCAGACCAGGTGTCCTCATCATTCCTCCACCACCAAACTGTTTCTAAGAGCTGTAGTCACTCTGCATTCCCTCACCTCCCGACCCCAGTGGAGCTGACTCACATACTCTGTGGGAACTGAGCAAGCTGGCATCACTGTCAGTTTTCTAACTGAAAGAGCCAGTGGCTTAGCTTCTCCTTATGCTACCGGATTTCTGAATGAACGGCCACTACTGATTTCTCTTGTAGGAAATCATCTCTTCCATACCACTTTCCTGCATCTCCTCTACTTCTTCGTCTAGTATGGACTTGGCATTCTAGCCTGGTTTGCAATCACACTTACTAGCTTAGTAACTAGCCTTAGTTTCCTGGCCCACAAAGCAGAGTAATAATTGCCATGCACAGGGCTGCTGAGAAGATAAAGCAAGCCATCTGAAAAAGCTCTAGCCTCCCCATGCTGGAAACACATCACAGTGCTCAGTATGTTTTAATTTCCTGCACATAAAGACTGCCCTTTGCCAAAAGCCCATATTAAGACCTTTTATTTTCTGCCTACAAGCTCTACTTGGGGGGATTTTATAACTCTTCTTATGGCTTCAGTATCCTCCTTGGCACAAGTAAGTCTCACACCTTTATCTCCAGCCCTCACATCTCACCTGAGTTTCTAACCCACATTTCCAATTGCTCTGAGATATGTTTTCCTAGACATCTTGAAGGTTTCTTAAATTCAGCAAGTCCTACAATAAACTCTCCTATGCCTCTCTCCAAATTAGCCTCTGCAGCCCCCTCCATAGCCTTTACCCCACTTCCTAAGTTGGTCAATAATTCTACCATCTATCATCACCTTTCCTAAACTAACAACCAAAACCACTCTGAGGAATCCCCTAATTCCCAATCTCCACCATGTCAGGCACTAGTATTTCTAGATTCTGCCTCAAAATGCCTCATCTCCTCTTCTCCATCATGACCGCTACCTCCTTGTTCAAGCTGCCCTCACCTCTCATCTCAACTGCCGTAGCCACTTAATTGCCCTCCCTCTCTACACGCTCTGCTTCACATGACAGAGATATCTTCCTAAAAATGAACTAGAGCATGGTGTGCCCCTGTTTTACACCCTCTGTGGTGCAGCCCACAGGATACAAACTGAAACTTGTTGGCCAGGCATTCAGGTGCTTCACTTCTGGCCCCAATGTCCCTTTGTCGAGTCTTGTCCAGCCACTCTCCAAGGACAGGATGATGGCACCTGTGCACCTTCAGACTTCTGCCCTCTCCCTCTATCCTCTGTCTCACAAAGCCCTGCTGGTACATACAGTGACACTCAGCTCCCAGGACGCCTGTGCCAACTCACCAAGTGTTACTCCCTCCCTCCCCTGTATCTACGATATACCTGACACATCACGTCTTTTGCCACTGTTGGTTGATTTGCACGTCATGCCACCTCCTCAACCAGAAAGGGGACCTTAAAAGCAGGGACAGAATTGTCTTTGCCTTCGTATCTCCTGCATCTCGCTCAAGGTTCAGCAGCTCAGAGTGAGGACTCAGTGGTTGTTACTAATTGAATGAATCAAAACACCAGACTGAAGCTCAGAAGAATTAGTGTACTGCATAGAACAAACAGAAAATGTGAAAGGAAAAAATGACTGGGGATGGGGGAGATAAGGAATAGGAAGAGAGGATGCCAAAAAAGGGAGAAACTGTATTTCCTTATATGGAAGGAAAGGAAAATTCCTGCTTTCACATTGACGATAGTAAATAAATATAGAAACAAAAGTCATTTTTAATGATAAGAGAATTCAAAAGATTGCTCACCTTTAAAATTTGCTTAAAAACTAAAAGGAATCGAAGTATATTCTGTAAAACAGAAGGCATAATGGAAAAGAGATAACAAATATAAACATTAAGAAACAATATACAGAAAACATAATAGCAACCATAAATTAAGGAGTATAAATTCCCATATAAGATATAGAATCTTCAAAGATAAGTTGAACAGACACAAAATCTAACAATACTCTGTTTGCAAGAGATAAGCTCTGACATAATAAAATTTAAAAAGTAACAAAAACATCATATAAGAAATCTATATAGATTATGAAAAAAGACAAGTATTGCTTTAAATGTTATCAAAAAACAAAAATTAAAACTAGACAACTAATAATCTTGTGAAACAAAAGAATTTAGAGGAGCTTTTTTTAAAAAGAGAAATTAGATATTTTGAAAATGAAAACCAAAATACTTTGAAAAGAATTCATAAAAAACTGGCAGTAACCAGACATACAGAGCTTTAAAAAAGAAAAGAAAAAAGAAAAAAACTGGCAGGAGTTGCTGCCTATGAGAGGGGAACTGTTTGCCCCAGGAACAGGAGTGACTGGGAAAGTGACTTTTCACTCCATCTTTTTGTGTTTTTTAAAGTTTTAAATTTCAACTAAAAGTTTCTATTAATAGACTAATAGTGATACTACTGGTAAATGTAATTATAAAAAAGGAAAACACGTAAAATTGGAAAAATATGGCACAAAAAGTAATAAAAATTTAAGATAATATTAGGTGTTAATAAATTTGGATTAAACTATGTGGATTTTCTATTAAAAATGAAAAATTCTAACATTGGCAAAATTAAAATACCTAACTAGACCAACATCTTTTAAAAAATCAAATAACTATAACCCCAAAAAGCAGTTAGCTTCTGATGGCTTATTAGTGAATCGTTTCAAACTCTCCAGAAACAAATAACTCACATGTTATAAACATCATGCCTAAAATAGGTCAATATATAGGTTATCTAGTTTACTCTGTTAGCCTGACCCCAAAACTGGCTAAAGAAAATGCAAAAAGAGAAAACTACAGAAAAAGCTCACTCAAAATTCATGCTCGAAAACCTAAATGAAAATAATAGTAAATAGAATCTAGGACTAGATTAAATTTCTTAATTGTGTCATGTCAACAGATACCAAGAAATTCATTTGTTAAAATCTAACACCTGTTCTTTTTTTTCATTTTTTTAAATTTCAGCATATTATGGGGGTACAAATGTTAATTTAAAAATTCTAAAACTAATAAAGGTATACTTTCTTACCCTGATTAGAATACCTATGTAAAACCAAGTGTCCATATTATACTTCAAGGGAAAAAACAAGCTATGCAATCATTAAAGATAGGCACAAAATGAAGAAGCATTTTATCATCACTGTTAATTAATATAGTATCAGAAGTTCCTTGCAATACAAAGCAACAAAAAAACAAATGAGAGGTACAAATACAGTAAAGGCAGAGAAAAAATATTTTTATATATAACACTATTTCATACTTACAAAACCCAGAGGAATCACTTAAATGGTCACGGTGAGCTTAAAGTGACCAAAGTCATCACTGATATAGAGAAATCAATAGTAGTCCCACTCCTCAGGCTCGAGCACGCATGAATATCATCAGGCAGCTTTTTAAATGTTGATGCCCACTCCTCACCCCATACAAACTGTCTCAGAATCTCGAGGGTGGGACCAGGCATTGATACTTTATAAAGCTTCTGAAGTCATTTTAATGTGAAGCCAAGTAGAGATATCCACTACTATATACTTAATTGTCTAAATATCTAAAAAATGCAATGTAAAGAGTATAACCATTCATGATACTTGCAAGGGAGAAAAGAAAGACTCCTGTTAGAAACAGAAATTCGAAAGAAAAAACCTGAGAGGAGACATCGTTAGTTCCTATACAAATGTCTCCAGTCCACTGCAGTTTAGGTAAAGAGGCAGGCAGTCAACACAGGAGCCAGCGGAGAGGGACAGGACCCATGGCCACAGCAGAGTAATGGCAGTGAGAGATAATTATTCTCTGTCCGAGTTCTACTGAGGTAGGAGGCATGCACGAGGATTTAACAGAGGCTGAGGTGATACACGAGTACCTGCATACCTGTATGAGGTCACATGTGAGATAAATTCCTAGAAATGCAATTGATGAATCAAATGGCATGTGCCTCTAAAAGTGAGAGATTAATTTTAAAGGATCTCAAAGGTGAAATGGAAAAAGCATGACGTGTAGAATAAACAAAACATCACACTTCATAGGTAGGAGTGGAATGGGAGAAATGAGGTAAGCTGGAGCTAGACAAGATGGCTTAGTGTTGACAGGTAGTAGGTGCGGAGAGTGACACAGAAGAAAATTCCTGGTGACTCCAATTTGGCTTTGCCCTTCCCATTAACCTCCCCCCACTGCAACCACAGATAATGTCCCCATGCTACCAGTTTCCTGACCCCACAGGCACTGCTATGGCCCACGTGTCACCCTCTACCCTGACCATGGGATTCCTCTTTCAAGCCACCTCCCATCTGAACCACGCTAACTCTTTTGCTTACCTCCCGATCTTTTATCATCTACAATCTTTCACTAGACATTTCTGTTTAAGTAATATTTTATGTCTGGTTTTTAAATATAAATATCTGCTCTGACACTTATATTCCTGAAGTGGCTTAAATCACCTTCTAGATCAAAGGGAGATTTTTGACAATGGTTTTTAAGCCCTGTTGTTTATCAGATTTTTAATATGTAGTTTAAGATACTTCCTCCACAACATTTTCCCTGTTAATCATTTTCTTTTTTTTTTTTTTTTTTTTTTTTTTAGAAAGGATCTCACTCACTCTGTTGCCTGGGCTAGAGTGCAGTGGTGTCATCACAGCTCACTGCAACCTCAAACTCCTAGGTTCAAGTGATTCTCCTGCTGCAGCCTCCTGAGTGGCTGAGATTATAGGCACATGTGGCCATGCCAGGCTCATTTTTCTATTTTTAGTAGATATGGGGTCTCACTCTGGCTCAGGCTGGTTGGAACTCCTGACCTTAAGTTATTCTCCTGCCTCAGCCTTCCAGAGTGCTAGGATTATAGGCATGAACCACCAAGCCTGGCCCCCTGTTAATCATTTTCAATCCAATCACATGATCTCCAAATCTACTACATCCTCCCAACACAACCATGTTTCATTTATTCATTCAACAAATACTTACTGAGTATCTACTCTCCAGCACTATTTTAGAGCCTGGGGATAAAGTTCTTGTCCTCAGGGAGTTCAGGCACGGAAGGTGTGTGGGTGTGGAGGTAGAGCCAGGAGACAGCCAATCAAACAAGTATTACACTCAGGGTAATTCCAGGATATGGTAAGGTGCCTTTTTCAACTGAGGTGTCCCTAAGAAGGCATCCTTAAGAAGGTAACTTTGGAGAAGAAACTGGAAGGAGGAGGAAGGCAGGAGCCACGTGGCTATCTGGGAGGAGAGGGTTCTAGGCAGAGGGAATAAGGACGATGGCCCTGAAGCAGGAGCATTTCTGGGTTGACCGAAGCACAGCCAGGAGAGCAAGGTGATGAAGCAGAGTCAGTGTGAGGGTGAGCACTAGAAAATGTGTGTGCAAGAAACTTCTCTTATGACATTTTTAGTTTAAAGAATTGATACATACAACCATGGCTAGACATGAAGGCTCATGCCTGTAATCCCAGCACTTTAGGAGGCTGAGGCAGGAGGATCACTTAAGGCCAGGAGTTTCAGACCAGCCTGGGCAACACAGCAAGACCTCGTCTCTACAAAAAAATAGAAAAATTAGCTGGGCATAGCAGCACACATCTGTAGTCCCAGCTACTTAGGAGGCTGAGGCAGGAGGATCACTTGGGGGAAGGAGTTCGAGGTTACAATGAGCTATGATCATGCCACTGAACTCCAGCTTCGCTGACAGAGCAAGACCCTGTCTATAAAAAAATAAATAAGTAAATAAAGCCAATAAATAGTTTTACTAAACTTTAAGACTCCAAGTCAAAGAATGATCAAGCTGGAATATATCATATATCCAAGAATAGCCTTGCTGCAATCCATTACTAAAGCACAAGGAAGACTCCCCTCACAAGGCAGAAAGTCCCAGCAGTTACAACTATGGGGAAATTCCCATGGGCTGGTGGTCCTCAGCCTTGTGGAGGAGTGATGTTGCCATGGAGTTGTCTAAGGATGCTGTGGTACAGAACTTCTAGCATCATAAGTCATGGATAACTCTGCCTCCGTTTCGTTCTCTTTCAAAAATTTCTATTCAGCATATTGGAGAAAGGTTCTTAAATTTATAATGGAAAATAATGTAAAAGATTTGCTTTCTTTAAAAAGCTTACTAGGGCATGTCTATTTCATCAAATGAAGGACATGTCCATTTACATTGATTATTTGCTAGTTTGCTTTGTCTTTCTGTATTGTTTAGCATTAAAAAAAATCCTATTCCAGAGATTCCAGAGATGTGTGCAGTGCCACACATACTGTAGCTTGAGAACATGGCTTGGATAATTGGTATTCAAACTAGTTTTCTAGTTTTTCAAGTCAGTTGTTTAATAAAGCACAAATGTAAGTTTTATGTTCAGACTAAAAGCTAACACTTTGACTCAACCTGCATATCACAGAGACACAACACACTACTCTACTTTCATGATATCCAATGGTCAACCTAAGTTATAACAAATCCCTATCAAATGATCTAAGAAATCACCTAAGTTGTAGATTCAATACAGATTTTGATTAATCTAAAAAAGAATCATTTGATCAAAGAGTTCAGCAATAAAAATCAAAGGAAGAGAAAATGTTTAACAGTAATACAAAGACTAAAAATGGCTATAAAGACTTAGACATGACAAAGTTATGGTAATTGATGTTGCAAGAAGCTTGTTAAAATTCAGAAGCACGCTATTTGCCTGGGAAACATACTTTTTCCTTACTTCATTGTTTTCTCCAGTTTCCCTCTTCATTCTGTGCAGCCCCACAAGCATCTTAAAAGGGTCAGTTGTTGCTTCTGCAGTTGCAATTGAGTCCTATAAAAAAAGCAACACATCATCACTTCGAGAGAAGAGAAAACATATGCTAGGAAACTGAGTTATCCAATCTCAATCTCCCTTCCTAATTCATCTTCACCAGAACTATATACAAACAGAAAAACCAGGGGGATAAGAACAGTAAAAAGAGGTCATCAAAATAACAAACTAGCAATTTAAAACTACTAAAAAATGCTATTAATAGTAGAAACTAGAACATATAAATGTAAGTAAAGCAAACTCAATTGTCTGATAATAGAAGATTCATTAAAATCTGTAATGTTAACACTTTCCACCAATGAGTTTCCATCCCCCTATCCTAGCTAAGTTTAAAATGGCTTGGCAAAAATAATAATATTAACTGATGTGTGGCCTTACAACTTCAAGGATGCACACCCTTAAGGACATGCTATTTTCTGATGCTCTTCCATTCAAAGCCCTGGGGTTTTCCTGGTATGGATTCTAAGGGTACAAAAATGATTCAGACTGTGAGTTCCAGGCCAAGGAACTATGTTTTCTTCATCTTTGTTTTTGTTATCCCTATTTTGTCTCATTCTGTCCAGTGTCAATGGTGGGCACACAGTAACTCTTGGTGAATGAATGAGACAGTAACTATGTTTTCAACAAATCACCAGAGATGCTTCATGGGATCTTAAAACTACTTAGGAAACAGTGGAAAAACCACTGCTCTTGGTTCTTTATTTTTTTCCCAAAGAATTTTCTTTTGTTGAGAGGCCTATTAGTGGTAAAATGGTTCCAGGTGAATATTATACCAGAAAGTCTAAGAACTTCCAACAGGCGTCCAGGCATCGATACACTAGAGAGGGTCATGACTATGAGCATCCATGAATGTAAACAGGTTTGCCCTGCAAAAAAGAATCCCTCATCAAAGTAGCTCCTAGTTATCTTAATGCCAGCATTGTTATGTCTTTAACATACATATACACATAACATACACATACACATGTGTCTTTTATACTGTGCTAGGCACTGTTCTAAGAGCTGCAACTACATTAACTAAATCAATCCTTATGATGAACCTATGAGGTTGATTCTATTATTGCAATCGCCCAGATGAAGAGACCCGTTAAGTACATTACCTAAGGAAATACATCGTGCTGCTTTTCATAGGGATGGCGCCCCAGGCAAATATAATTGTGTTGTAAGCTATACAGTCTCATCGACCTAGTTCCCTTTTTGCTACTGCTGTCCTGGTATGTCTAGTGAAAGTAGCTCAATGTCTAGTTAAAATTAAATTAACAAGAGTTAATTTAGCTCTTGTTAAAAATGTTTCCTAATAATTCATTGAAAAACTTAAAAACTGACTTTTTCTTAAAAATATTATCCTATGAACATCACACAAAAGAAATCCTCCTAATTTTGTGGAAATCAGAAGTAATAATTATTTTAAGCTGAACACTTACATTCACCCACTATTTCAGCTTATTACATTTATTCCAGATAGTTTACTATGCTTACCAGATTCCCTTCTAACTTTAAAATTGCAAAATCTTTGCTCAAGCAAGGCATTAGTTGAGTTGATTAGGACATGGTGCTAAGGATGTCAAAAGCTGTGGGTTTGATCCACTTACAGACCAGTTAGTTTTGTTTGCTTCACATCTACAGTTTTTAGCCTGAATGACGCATATTGGGTCATAAGAGGGGCCAGGTGGGAGCATGCAAGACAATGACCAAAAAATATCTGCTGGAGAAACAAGTCACGTAAAATACAGCACTAACTGGACCAGAAGTATCAGTCTTGTTCATAAAGAAAAACATCATAATCATTGGCAAAGCACTTCTACCTTTCTGAGTAAGAAGCTCTTCTCAATCTCAGATCTTTTGCCAGAATATAAACTAAAGCTCCTCCTTCAAAAAATAAAACAGATATGAGATGAAAATAGGAGATTAGTGTTTTCAGATTTTGTACAAGCTCTGCTTGATCTGAAAATAGAATTTTCTTATTCCTGACACCAATTCCACTGACAATAAAAAGCATTTGCAATGATTTTAGAAAGTATCACAAAAATCTCTAGCAGTGCAGCAAAAAGACCATCAGAAAAATCTGACTGCAATTCTATGAGTATTTCTTAGATTCTTTAAAAGTTACTTTAAATTTTCATAAAACCAAAAATTATTCCATCTTCAAATAATATAAAGTTATTTTAAACATGTTTTCAAATTAAATGAAGAAAACAACCAATATCAGAGCAGACTGCATTTTAAAACAACCCAGGGACCATTCAAGTAGAGGTTTTAACAGCTTCAACAAATAAAAATTTAAAATGAAACTACATTCCTTAATTGTTATTTTAGGGAGAAACCCACTTAGGATCGTTTGTCTTCAGGTTTTCCTGCCCACAGCTGAAAAGAACTTCCCAATATACTAACGCTACAAAGAACATGGGTTCCAACAGTCACAAGGTAACTATGACAGCAAAGCCACAATTATTTATGAGATCACAGAAACTGTATGATGTAATTTTTAAAATTGAGGTAAAATTCACATATAATAATATTAACCATTTTTAAATGTACAATCCAGTGGCACTTAGTACATTCACCATGTTGTGCAACCATTACCTCAACCTACTTCCAAAATATTTTCATCACCCCAAAATGAACCCTGTACTCATTAAGCAGTCACTCCTATTCCCCCTCCTCCAGTCCCCGACAACTGCTAATATGCTTTATGTCTCTATGGATTTACTTCTTCTGGACATTTCACATAAATGCAATAAAAAATGTGACCTTTTGCGTATGCCTTCTTTCACGTAGCATAAAGTTTCAAAGTTCATCTACACTGTAGCATACATCAGTACTATATTCCTGTTTACAGCTGAAAAATATTCCTCTGTATAGATATGCCACAGTTTGTTCATCCTTTCATCCAGTGATGGACATTCCACCTTTTGGCTATTGTGAATAATGTTGCTGTGAACGCTAGTGAACAAGTATTTGTTTGAATATCTGTTTTTAATTATTCCACCCCTGTCTATCTAGGAGTGGAATTGCCAGGTCATGTGGTAATTATATATTGAAGTTTTTGAGGAACTACCAAACTGTTTGCTACAATGGCTTCACCATTTTATATTCCCACCAGGAAAGTACGAGGTTTCAACTTGTTTCAACTTTTCTAGATCCTCACCAATGCTTGTAATTTTCTTTTTGTTTTGTTTTTAAATTATAGCCATCATAGTACGTGTGAAATGGTATCTCTTTGTGGCTTTGGTTTACATTTCCTTAATGACCAATGAAGCTGAATATCTTTTCACATATTTGTTAGCCATTTCTATATCTTCTTTAGAGAATATCTATTCAAGTCCTTTGCCCATATTTTAATTGAATTTTTGGTTGTTAGTTTTTTATATATCAGGAATATTAGACCCTTATCAGATTTGTAAATATTTCCTCCCATTCTGAAGATTGTCTTTCCACTAACTTGATAGTGTCCTTTGATGCAAAATTTTAAACTTCGATGTACTCCAGTTACTCTATATTTTCCTTTTGGTGTTTGTACTTTTGGTATAATTTCTAAAAATCCATTACCAAATCCAAGGCCATGAAGATTTATCCTTATGTTTTCTTCTAAGAGTTTTATAGTTTTAGCTCTTATAATTAGGTTTTTGATCCATTTTGACTTAATTTTAGTATGTAGTGTCAGGTCCAACTTAATTCTTTTGTATGCAGATATCGAGTTGTTCTTGCACCATTTATTGGAGAGATTACCCTTTCCCCATTGAGTGGTCTTGACACCTTTCTCAAAAATCGATTTAGATATATGGGTTTATTTCTGGACTCTCAATTTTATTCCACTGATCTATATGTCTATTCTTACGCCAGTACAACACTATTTTGATTATTGTGGCTTTGCAGTGATTTTTGAAATTGGGAAGCATGAGTACTCCAACTTTTTCTTTTTCAAATTTTTTTTAATTCTCAGGGTTCCTTGCAATTCCATATGAATTTTAGGATCAGCTTTTTCATTTCTGCAAAAATGGCCATTGGAATTTTGGTAGAGATTATACTGAATCTTTAGTTGCTTTGGGTAGTACTGCCATCTTTACAACATCAAGTCTTCCAAACCATGAACATTGATGTATTTTAGTTCTATAATTATAATGTTTTCTTAAAATGTCCTGGATAAGGTAATACACTAAACTTCCTTTAGTTGTCTGTATCTTTATAGTAATTTACTAACATCCTGGATTAATTCACAAATATGAAGTTTACACTTGCCATGGAGATCCAATATTCATACTCCAGAGAATGACTATCAAGTATTCAGGGTCTTAATGTTTGCTTTTGGCTATGGAAAATGTTAGAACTCAAGGATTTTCATTTTCCTGATTTACATAATAATTAAGTTTGATTATCTGCAGTTTCTAGTAAAGGAGTTGATACACATGAACCTTATATGTTCACTGATAGAAGTTGTTTAGTGAACTTCACAGAATGGTATCAGGAACTCTTTTATTTAGTTCAAATCCCCCCAAATTGATTATGAAACATTAGCTACTTTGCCAAAGTTTTTGCTCAAAGCAGCTTGGGTAGTCAGAGCTTAAAGTGTCAACTATAACTGGGCAGGGTGTGGGGAGGAAGATTTTTTAAAAAGTCTTTTCTCTAAAAATTTTTGGCTAAAGTCTGTGAGAGAACAATCTCTGGAAATAATAAAGGTAACTTGGGCTAGACACGATCTGTTCTTCGCTAGCACATCAAAATTAGAACTGAAGATGACACAATAACCCAGGAAAAATAACTGTGGAGTTTTCTAAAGCTAGCAATTTCAAGGAGATTGTATATTCCCCAAAAGTAAAAGTCATTTGAGACCAGCAGATTATAAGTCTGAGACCAGTGATTGCTCCAGTTCTGATATCTGGTGTCGGCTTTTCAAAGCTTCTAACAGTTTGCACTTCCTCTCAATGTACGTGAGATTCACAGTCTGAGCTGATCCAGCAATACCAGAAAGGATTTTAAGAATCAAATTGCCTATAAATAACTTCAATGAGAAAGTACTATCTGGCGTTGAAATAAACAACTAGCAACCAAATCCTGGGAAAAAGAAATCCAATTCCATGTATTTTGTCATCTATAATGAAACTAAAGGCAATAAAAATATCTTCTGGCAGGTGCTCAAGGTCAGTGCCTTGGCAGGGTTTGGCAACTAATGCAAAGTAAAGAGTTCTAAGTCAATGTTTATTTTTTGTTGTTTTGTTTTGTTTTTAACCAGAAAGTTTAAGTTGAAGAGGACAAGGGAAGACGGGGGCAAAGAAAAAAATAGGCCTGGGCAAGAAATGGGGGCCAGCAGATAATCAGGTAGGAACCCGACACAGTAATGCAGCAGACAGACAACAGTCCAGGGAGAGGAAGAGCTGAGCTAGGATGCACATGGAGTGGACTGCTTGCTGGCTGAGTCCAATGCCAAGCAGTCAAAGGATCCTTTCGGCACAATTAGCAAGCCTGGTCAGTGTAACATCCGTGTGAGACTCACTCTTGTGGCATGAGTTTTGCCACAAATTCTTCCAGAACTGGAAAGCCCTTTCAGCATGGCAAATGCAGAGGTCTTTCTCTTCTTAGGTCTGGCCACTGCCTAATGAGGGCCCTGTCTCCAGGGCCCACATAATTCACCATCCTCTAAGAGTGTTTTCTACAAGCTAACTGAATAATTGTACTTCTCCCTCCACATTTCCTCAGCTCTAGTTGCACTCAGTTAACCCGAACTCTGTGTCAAGATTCAGGGGACGGGGGTGGCGGGGAGGTGGTTATAGGGGAGGTACACAAGGAAAAGAACAAAGGCCACTCTTTGGTTGGTAGTGGCATAGAGGGAGATGAACTCTACAAGGAATGAGATGGGGGATGGGGTGCTGTGCCCCACTCTATCACAGAAAGAGATGTCTCAAACCAGAACTCAGAATTCCTGCTCTTGGGTGATGTGCTGAATACTGGATTGCATGACAGCCACTTGCATCTGTAGGAAGCCTGAAAAAAATTCCCGATTATAAGAGCAATGCACATTCAACATAGGCAAACTGGAAAATATAAAATAGTAGGAAGGAAACTCATATAATCCAAATTATAAGCATAAAGAAAATTAAAGGTCATCCCCCAAATATCCACTACTCAGAGATAAACACTGTCAACATTTTGATATACACACACAATTTTAACTAAATTGGGATCATACAATACATACTGGTACTTTTTTCACTTAAATACTACTGAGGTTAAACATTTTCATGTGATTATGGAACCATTCATATTTCTCTGTGAGACAGCTTGGCAGTTTAAAAAATAATACTGATTTTTTTCCCCTGATTATAATATACTTACTGTAGAAATGTGGAAGATACAGGAGAGTATAAGACTATAGAAGAAAAAACATAATTCAGATCATAAGAACAATCATTACTGCTAATTTTTACTTTTCTTTGCATATACCTTTTCTTATAGGATCGCTATTCTGGATAAATCTGTTTTAGAGTACATATATATATATATATATATATTTTCTTTTTTTTGAGACAGAGTCTCACTCTGTTGCCTAGGCTAAAGTGCCGTGGCGTCAGCCTAGCTCACAGTCATCTCAAACTTCTGGGCGCAAGCAATCCTTCTGCCTCAGCCTTCCGAGTAGCTGGGACTACAGGCATGTGCCACCATGCCCAGCTAATTTTTTCTATATATATTTTTAGTTGGCCAATTAATTTCTTTCTATTTTTTAGTAGAGACGGGGTCTTGCTCTTGCTCAGGCTGGTTTCGAACTCTTGACCTTGAGAGATCCGCCCGCCTTGGCCTCCCAGAGTGCTAGGGTTACAGGTGTGAGCCACCACGCCGGCCTAGAGTATATGTTTTTTCATTTAGCATCATTATGTGAGCATTTTCCCCATGCCATTAAAATCTTTGTAAACATTTATTTTTGTTAGCTTCATTTTGTTTGTTGAATTTTGTTAGCTGCATAGACATATCATAATTTAACATTACCCAGTGTCAAGCATTTGAATGTGTTTATTTTTGCTTTTATTTACTTCATGATTTCTTTATATATAAATTGTCTTTACCCATGAATATTTCCTTGGAATAGACCGCCAGAATTTGAATTCCTGGGTCAAAGAGTATGAAAGTTTTTAAGGCCCATATTGCCAAACTGCACTGAGAGTTGTACCACTTCGCATTCCACAAGGAGTATATAAGAATGTCTGTGCTTCCACACCCTTGCTGACATTAAGTTCTTTCTCTGTTTCTCACATTCACTCCTCACCATCATATACTTACACCGTAACTCCCCCTGCTCAACACACAAAGTCACACTTTGCTAATTTGATGCATGAAAAATGCTATCTTACAACTTCAAATGCATTTTTTGCTAATAGAATGAAGTTGTTTTCCATTTAGTTCCTCTTTGGTTAAACCACCTATAGTTCCTCCTCTGTAAATAGTCCGCTAAATTCCTTGGATCTCTGACACTTTTCAGAAGTAACGAACAAGTGTTTGAGGACTTCTGGTTCATCATAAATAATGGAGCATTAAAATGTACTTCTCCCTTCTCTTAAAATGACATTCAATTTATAAGAGTAAGAATATATTTAGCCAGGTGTGGTGGTGCACACCTATAGTCCCAGCTACTCAGAAGGCTGAGGCTCGGGGGTTACTTCAGCCCAGACGTTCAAGGCTACAGTGAGCAATGATTGTGCCACTGCACTCCAGCCTGGGCAACAGAGTGAGACTTTGTTTCTTAAAAAAAATAAATAAATTTTTTTTAAAAAAGAATAATATATTGTAACAATACAAAGGTAAGAATAAGTTCACGGTAGCACAGGATAAATAGGAAAGACGCCATCAGGAGAACAGCATGAGGACTTCTAAGTCAAAAACCAAAAAGCCATCAGGACTGAATGATGGCAGTGCTAACCATGTAGAGGAAGCTTTGATTTGAACCAAGCAAAAGAAGGGACCTCTAAAAATGTGCATGTCCCCGCAGAACCCTAGGGGGAAACAAACTCAAATTCAGAGACAACAGAAGCTGGATGTGGAAGTAGAAATGAGGCAGGGATTATCAGGAGAGTAATTAAAAGTCTGTGGAACAGCTGCATCCTCCAATGTTCTCAGCAAGGCTAAGCTATAAGAACAGCTAAAGTGGGGGATCAGCTGTAGGGGACGACCCACATAGTGCTGGGACTAGAGAATGAAGAAAGAGCCCCACAAATGACAAGGCACACACTCACCCAGAAGGCAGCCGGCTGAACCCTGGAGGGATATCCCCGGTACTCAGCAGGACCAGAGCCCCTGTACTCTGAATTTACTTCTGAAAGAATAACAATTCCCACTTGTGTTGAGAAAACCCACTGCAGTTACCACTCTGATCACACAGCCGGGGTTCTCAACCCTGGATGCATATCAAAATCATCTGGGGAACTTTTTAAAAATACCAATTGCTTGTGTCCCACTACAATCCAATTAAATCAGCATTTATAGAGGGAATAGGGGTCCAGGCATTTGTACTTAAATGCTCTCCAGGTAATTTAACGTCCCCTTAGGAAACAACAAATGAAAATAACAAAGGAAGCAAAAATTAAGTTTAGTATTCTCTGAAAGATCTATGAAGATACTAAGGAGGAGGAACAATACTAAAAAGTTGTTAGTGGGGAATAAAGAAATAAAACTACCGAAACAAAAAAATTTTTTAATCCCTCAACAGAAGTCTGAATAGCATAGGAGCATGACCAAAGACACCAGTAGTGACTCAGAAGACTGAACTGACGAATTCGCCCAAATCAAGAAATAGGAAATATGAGAGGGGAAAGAAGGACAAATCTAGATGATCCAATGTATGTCTAATTTTTTTTAAAGGAGTGGACAAAGGAAAAGAAATTACCAAAGAAATAACAGGACCAAATTTCTGAGTTGAAGAGAGACTTGAGTGTTAGTTTGAAAGGGTCTGCCAAGTGGTTTATAACAATACTGAACAAGAAACACCTAAATACAACTTGGTAACATTTTTAAATTGCAAAACTAAAGAGAATCCTGAAATCTAAGGAGGGTGCTAATCATAACAAAAAGAAAATTGGATTTGCATCAAATTTCTCATCTGTAACACCAGATGCTAAAATACAAATAAAGCAATTTCTACAAAGCTTAAAAGGAAAGATGTTTTTAAAAGTGAATCTCATATTTCCCTAAAATTATCATTTAGTATAATGATATGAAAGCAAAAGAAAGTTATCTGGGGGGATGCAAGAGCCCCATGATGTACACCACAACGTATTTTGGGGGCAAGGAGAAGAGACTCAAAGTTGTACTGTAGCAGATTAAATTGAATCCAAAAAATAAAAGACAACTTGGGATACAAGAAACAGTGCTGAACAAAGAAAACAAAAACTTACAGTTAAAGTTCCACAATTATTGATAAAATAGATGTGAAGTGAAGTGCAACTGCTAATAAGAATTCTTGAAACAAAAGAGGTATGATGTAGAAAATTAATCAGAAACTTTGAAAAAAAAGTCTGGGAACCAAAGAACAGCAAAAGAGCAGCAGATATAAACTTAGTCTTATTTGTGGAGGAAACATAGATGCTGTACAAATTTTGATGCCTACAGAGAAAATTATGTTCAAATAAAAGGATGACCACCTTCAGGAACTGGAAGGACGGTGCTAAACAGAGGTGAGAGGGCTCACAATGAAATTAATTAGCTACACACAGCCTAGCAGACAGAGTTGGGGGATTTAAACATTTTAACCTAAGTGCTATGGGAAGCCATTTAAAAATTCTAAGTGAGGCAATAACATAGTGAGGTTTATGTTTCCAAAACGATCACTCTGGCTGCAGTGTAGAAGAGACGGGAGTGGGGCGAGAGTAGCAGCTGAGCGAGAAGGCAGAGGCTATTACAGAAGTCCTAGGCTGTGGTGACAGTGGTGCACACCAGGGTGCTGGCAGTGGAGATGAGTTTTCTATTTGTCTTGGAGGTAGAATCAGTAGGCCTTCTGGTGGATTAGGCACAAGGGACAGAGTTGTTAAGAATGACTCCCGGGTTCCTGGCTTTAACAACTGAATTCACGAAGGTACCTTTTTACCAAGATGGGGAAGACCTCAAGAGAAACAGATTAGCAATCTGTCAAGAAAGATTAAGCACCCTTTCAGGTAAAAAGTACCTTTTGCTCTGGACTAATCTTTAATTTAAATCCTAGATCCTGTGGTATGCTACAAATGACAAAGGCATTTCTCATCTTCTCTACCAAGTAACAATCTTCCTCAAGCACATATTTTCATGCATATTTAACACTGTAGAAGCAATGCCTCAGAGGTCCGTTAGACGCAATTAGTTTTTCAATGCTTCTAATGAGGTGTACCTCTAAATGATGGCCAAACATCAACTCTAGAAATTAGGTCCATTGCATGAAGTAAAACTGGGAAAATTAGGAATCTAATAAAACGAGAAACATCTCAAGACTACTTCTAACATTTCCTAAAGATAATTATTTTGATCAGCTAGAGACTGATACAAGTAATAACAATAAAAATTCAGTGTGTCACCAAATTTTTAGACATCCCATCAGTGTGTGTGTGTGTGTGTGTGTGTGTGTGTGTGTGTGCATTCACATGCCAGTGTGTTTCTATACCCTGAAAATAAGAGCCCCCTCCTTCACATCTGTCTAGCTTTGGTAGAGCTTCTCAAAGTCCATGTTGTAGGGCTTTAGCTCTCTATTAACTATGCAACTGAATGGCTTCCCGTAAAGAAAAGGTTGACCACCCCAAGGGTAAAGGCAAGTACATCCCCTGGAGAGGCAGTCACTGAACATTAATATAATTTATCTGTGGTCACTGTGAGTCAAAGACAAACATGAGGGATCACATTCTCCAATTTCCAACCTGGACTATTCAGAACAAAACTTCTCATAGGGACAGGACATGGAAAGTCATTTTAAAAAGGTCTTGGGTGGAGAGAGCATGAGGAGAGAGGTAAAAGAAGCAAACATTTTACTCTTTATACTTCTGTATTTTTTGGATGGTACAAGGATATATGTATTTGTGTATTACTTATGTAATTTAAAAGGAAAAAAAAGGAAAGGCATTTTATTACACAAAAACCTCCACTTCTCAAACCTTTGTAATAGAAGAGTTAGCTTCCCCAGAGTAATGAGAAAATTGTGCATGCTTCATAATGTTTCAATTACTGAATAAGGAATGCTTATTACATAATTATTTAAAAAGGAATACAGCTATTGATCAAATAAATGAATTTATAAACATGTATTTTACTTACAGGCGCCAAGAAGCATGCTACCCAAAGACACTCTCACACTCAAGCCATTCCCTTGCCTTTGCTGATCTCCTCTCTCCACTGGCTTCAAGTCCATCTTTCAAATCAACGATCCCCAAAGCCAGCTTTCTCTCACCACTGGGCTAGCTGTCCACTGGAGATCTGCGGCCCACTGCCTCCCAAATTCAACATATGCCAAACCAGAATCACCGTCTCCCTTAGACCTGACCCTCACCCTATGATGCCCATCTCAACTGCTCGCCTTCTCCCACCTCCCACCAGTCTCCAAAACATGCCAGTTCTCCGCCTCCTAAAGCTTTCTTCACTCTTTCTGCTGCTCCACCACAGTTATATATTTGCTCCAAGGACCAGCACTTCTCATCAAGACCCAGCCTCCAAACTCTGCAATCCATTCTCCTCACTGCTCCAGCACTTAATCTTTCTCCCTAAAAATCTGGTTAGTCACTCTCATCTGGAACGTTTTCAGGAGCCCTTCATCAAACCCTCAGCATCAGGTCTAGGCATGTTATGATCTGGGTCCAGGCCTTTCTCACCTCTCCAGCCTCATCCTCCACCAATTCAACCAGGCCACAGGTTCCATCCCTCCCCCTACACTGCAAGCTCTCACTAGCTATACTGGATCACTTCATCATCCTGGGCACAAGCATGCACTTGCTCCATGGTTTCTCCCTTACGACTTGCTACACCCTTCCTTCTCCATATACTCCCCCACCCCAAATTGGCTGCTACACTCTTACTGGTCCTTTAGGTTTCAGCTTAGACACTTCTTTCTCCAAGAAGCTTTCTCTAGCTGCCCTTGCTTCTCCCCACTGCAAAACCGGGTTGGTTGTCCTTCTGCTGACCATTCTGCCTTTACCCCTCTCATAGAACCTAACATGCATAAGTGTAATTTGTTTTTACTCCTCTGTATCCTCACTAGATTGTAAGTTACTTGAGGCCAAGGGTTCTGTCTGCCACTGTTCTCCAGGGAAGGCATTTTCATCAATAAATATTGGTATATGAATGCCAGCTTATAAAATAAGCATCCCTGGACAAAACATATATTTTCTTAAGCCATTCCAATAGAATCCTGACCTTTTTTGAGGCTAAATACTCAGATTCTAGAGGAAATAATATGAATGATGTTGGTGTCAGGAAACCTGTTTTCTAGATGTTGCTATTATCTATCACCTATATAACCTTGGACAAGTCAGTTAACATGTCTAGACCTCCGTTTCCTCATTTATAAAATGAGGGAGCTGAACTAGCTCATTGAGATCCCTTTCATTTATAAAATTCTATAACAGTAATCATCATTTTCAAGAGAAGCCTGGTTTAATTTAGTACTTCAATAATTGATACAGTTTTATCACAATAATCAAAACTGAGTAGAAGCAGAGAGAGAACAGTGTAACAGTTAAAAGTGTGAGCTCTAGGGTCAGACATCCCAAGTTCTTGTTTTGGCCATGCAGCTGGTGTTATCCTGGCTGTACTACTTAATAATTAGTGTTATTATCACAAAGTACTCAACTTTCACAGTGTCAGTTTCTTCATTTGTAAAAAAGAAATAACAATAGTGTCTATCTCACAGAACTGAGGATTAAGTCAAATAATATATGTAAAATGCTTACCATAGTACCTAGTTCAATAAATGTGCAATAAATGCTATTGTTACAATTTTAAACTATTAGCTAATAGGGTTCATGCATTGATCTAAGAAAAACTTACAACAGCATCAGAGTAACAGTTGCTGTTTAGAATGTACTTTCTTTTGATATTTGAAAAGTTTTTTAAATTAAAAATGCAAAAAAAGCATAAAGACAAATAAAAAACACTCTTACTTATTCCCATTACTCAAAATTAGCCACTTATAATTAAAAACACTAAAAAACATTTAGAAAGACTGTATAATTGCTCCATGCCTCCCACTCCTTCCTTCTGCATTCAATTTTCTACTTTCTAAGGGGTCAGTCTTTGTTTGAAAAAACTATTCCACCCACACTCTTGAGTGATAGTTAGCTTAATATCTAAAGATAGTTTACTTTGATCTCACACTTTTGAATGGTAGTTTAGATATTCTTAGTTGGCAGTTTTTTTCCTCACAGCACTTTGTTCCATTGTCTTTCAGCCTCGACTGTTGCTGCCGAAAAGTCTGCTGTAAATCAAAATGATATCCTTTTCTCTCTAGCTGTTTTTAAGAAGTTCTCTTTGACACTGCGACTGTACAGCTTTACTACAGTGTATCTAGGTGATGATTTGTTTTTATTTATTATACTCTAGACTCCTTCTAACTCTTGTATGAGAATTCACAGCCTTCACCAATTCTGGAAAAGTATCAATCATTAACTCTTGGTACATTGCTACTCTTCCTTACTCTTTATTTTTTGTCCCTAGTCAAAACCCTCCAGAGGCTTCCCTTAAATTAGAAACAAAAATCCTTTCCATAGACACAAATCCCTGTACAGTCTGTCTTCCCTACTCCAATTACTCTCTGACTGCATCTTCTCCACCTTTCTCCCCCTTCATAACTCACACTTGGACTCTGTGCTATTCCTCAAACTTGCCAAACATGCTCCTAACTTGAGGTCTTTCACTTACTATTCATGCTGCTTTGAATGAATAGCAGGGATTAATCATTCAACTTAGGAATCCACACTTGCTCCCTTTATCTTCCTCAGAACTCTGTTCAAATGTTATTGTATCAGAGAGCCCACCCAAAACTACCCCACCCAAAACAGCACTCAGACTCTCATCCTATCAGTCTCAATTCCCTTATTCTGCTCTATTTTTCTTCACTGCACATATTACTATCCAACATGTTATATTTGCTTATGGTATGTCTTACCTTCTGTGTCAGGCTCTAAGGCAGCCCCTAATGATCTCTGGCTCCCAGTATTCATGCCCTCGTGTAATTTCCTCTCCTTGAGTGTGGGCCAGACTTACTGACTCACTTCTAACAAACATAACATAGCAAATATGATGGAAGGTCACTTACAAGATTAGGTTATATAAAGACCATGGCTTCCATCTTTGGTGCTCTCTTTCACTATCTCCTGGATCATGCCCCTAAGAAAAGCCAACACCAAGCCATGAGGCAACCCTGTAGATGGGCACTCGTAGTGAGGGTCTGAGGCCTAGCAACAACCATGTGAGTGAGCTTGGATGCAGACCCATCTCTCTTTTGAGTCAATCCTTCAGATGAGACTGCACCTCCAACCTACAGCTTGACTGCAATTTCATGAAAGGCTGTGAGCCAGAGGTAAGTTAAGCCCTGCTCAGATTCCCGACCCATTCCTGTTAGATAATGAATGAATTTGTTTTATGGTACTAACTTCCAGGATCATTTATTATGCAGCAACAGATAATTAATATACTCTTATGTATAAAATATAAAATATCATGAGATGTACAGAGGGAGACACCACTCTGTATCCACGGCAATTATGTAACCAGTCCTTTAAGGCAGAGGTCCACAGGCAGAAACTGGCCCACAGAAGACAAGTCTTAGCTGGCCAGTATAACATTTGGAAAATAATTGTGCTAACAGACAGGGCCCAATAGTTTGCTATAGGTAACTTTCACTCCTGTCTTATAACTGACAAATTCTTACCTTTATCCTGGTCTATAGTTAGACATCCTTCATCACCAGAGGTGTTGGAAAATAGGCTGAGGACATTTTCACACTGTAAGGGTGGCTATGCTAACTTATCTTTAAAGTGTCTTTGCATTTCAGGACTCTAATTTCATTTATTTAATTGTATGTATTTTACAATTATTTAACACTAACTAAAATGTTAAATTGAATAGACTCATATTTAGACATTTTTTTAGAAGAAATCAGCACACTTTTTAAACATGCAAATTAATGGAACCTAATAAATATTCTTGAATATATAACCATTTTCAATAATTACCAGGTCACTGGTAAATGATAACTTAGTTTAAATTGTGTTGTTTAATGCAACTGTGCCTCCAATCTCAAGTGCATGAATGAGTGGCTCCAAAGTCACAGTCAAACAGAGGAAAATAAAGGAGTTCCTTGTTTTGCCCCAAATTTGAATTTAAAGGCCAGTTACATCATCACACTGGATACAGAGTGGTGTCTCCCTCAGTACATCTCATTATATTCATAAAGAAGGTATCTGTCTTCCTCTTGGGTAATATGCCAAGTATATGATCTTATTGTACCAATAAAAGATTTAGATATGTCTACCAAACATTCCAAATTTGCTTTTTTCCATTCAGAAGTTTTAACAATGTTATTTAGGACTGTCTCATTTTTGACACAATCCAAAGTGCTAATGAAGACTTTCTGCCCCCTAGATTACAAATGCCACAGAGAAATGCCCCTATCTTATTTGTTCATGGCTATATTCCAAGTGCCGAGCAGCATGCCTGACAAACAGTAGGTGATCAATAAAAGTTTATTGAATAAATGAATACATAACTAATTTAATTATTTATTCACTTCTAGTTGTAATTTCAGCAAAAGGACACCTACAGACTAAAAACTAATAAGTTCAATCATATTTTGAGCAACATTGGGCAACATTAAACTAAGTAAGAGGTTTTCAAGATTACCAGTTTGAAAGGAAAGCATCCATATGTTTGTTCTGTTCTGACAAAGTTCTGTTACGGTGGTTAGAAAATCTGCTTAATCTGTAGTCACAACATTGAATGTTATTAAAAGCTACTAAAACTCTATATGCTTCCTTTACAAAGGCTATAAGTCTAAAAAGAAGTAAAGGATCAATAAGACTGTATTTTATTGAATACTGATTATGTGCCAGGCACTGTGTTTTACACCTTACACACTTTTTTAATTCTCACGAATACCCAGAAGCAGAAGCTGTGTCTGATGAAGAAACAGACACAGAGAGGTAAAAAGAGACCTGCCTTAGGTTACACAGTTACTAGTACACAGTGGCAAGGCAGGGAATTCATCCCAGGCTATCATTCTTAATCACTTGGCTACATTGAGCCAAAGTTTCTTAGATCATAAAATGTCCGGGGCAGCTGCAAGGTTGAAATGAGTATGTGGGAAAGTGGCTACAGGCACTCAATGTCAGTTACCATCTCCCTTCCCATGTCTCCTCTCCCACATTCTTCATCTGAGGGCCTCCCATCCTGGCTCCTGGGGCAATGTTCTCCAAATTGTAGTTTGGGACAATAAGCAGTGACTCAAAAATTCACTTCCTCCCTGCCTACAAGTTTGTGGAACTTTAGGATATTTTAAATAATTTGTGGTATTGTTTTATGTAGGCCACTGAAAAGGAATTACACATGTTAATCAATTACACAGTAACTGGGGAAATAAAATACCCTGCCTCAGGTCATACAGCCAGCAAGTGATAGAGCTGAGATTTGAACACAGACTTTTTTTTTCCCCCTAAAGCAGTGCTCCTTCCACTCTTGAAAGAAGAGTCACATAACCCAAGGTCAGTAATCCACATATAAAGGGAAAATCAGAGAACAGAAGTCACATGAAATTTTAAGAATATGTGGAAGAAGATGAGAAATGCTGCCAGAGAAAGGCGAATTCAAATGATACAAATGACATTGCAGACAGAAGTAGGGTTATGGCAGCATCTCTAAGTAGAAGCATACTATACCATTTTAGCACAAAGTTGGAAAGGGTGGCTGGATCAATTTTTAAAACATCTTTTCTAAGGAAGATGCAATAATTATGATATAAGCAACTATATTTTACTTTGTTAATGACTTAGCAAGCACAAAGCCTAAGTAACATATGAAAGCTGTGGTTACATAAAAATAAAAGATGGATAAAAATATATATATTTTTTAAACCTACAAAAACTTTTATATAAGCCATCACTTAAAAGTAAAGCATGAATTTAAAAAAAGACATTTTTGAGTAATCAGGAAAATTTTAATATAGACTGAGCATTAGATAATATTAAGAACTACTGCTATTTAGGGGTATGCTGATTACACTATAGCTGTGGGTTTTTTTAAGTTCTATACTTCAATTATTATTAATATATTCAAGTCACTCATTTTTAACCTCAATTGAATATGGGCATTTATCGCTTATTTTTCACTGAAAATAGAGGTGCCAAATTATTATCAGTGTCAAGGCTTTGCTTTTGTTGTTGTCGTCTTTCTTCTCTGAATGAGATTTCCTAATTTAATGTCTAGTTACAGAATTCAACTTTTGTGACTTATTAGGAAGATACTCTCTCTAGTATTTAAGAGTCAAAATTATCTGAACATATTAATCAACAGTGGTGAAGTAATCAACTCCTTGAGACTAATAATACAGTTTTTTTTTTTACAGGATTAGAGTCAAATTGTATTTTATAGGTTTAGAATGAGAACTTACTTATATTTGCCTAATGAAATTGTAGACATACCACTGACGCTTCACTTATTCACCAGAAAAGGTTCAGAACATTTGGTAAAAGATAAATTAGAGATTGACATTGCTTTTCCCCAGAAAAGCCCACTGCTTAGTGCTGGTAATGTTCTATGTCTTGATCTGGATGTTGCTTATATAGATCCATTCAGTTTGTGAAAATTTATCAGGCTTTACACTTATGTTCATTTTTCTTAATGTATTATCCTTCAATAAAAAAAGTCTTTAAAACATCTCTGTGAAGTTACATCTGTGAAGTATTACAGATGAAATGATGGACTATCTGAGATTTGCTTCAAAAGAGTACATTAGGGAAAAAAAGCATGTATGGTGATAGGCCGGGAAGAGAATGAAGGAGGGCAGGAAATAAATAGGATTAGCAAGATGTTGAAATGTTGGAGTATAAGGTAGGTTTATGGAGATTTATAATACATACTTTAAAATTACCATAATGAAAAAAACTGCTAAAGGGATGTTGTGATTGCTGCTGCAACTGTGTTTACATGATAGCAACTGAAAGAACAGGAGAGACAGACATCTAGGTGAGCATGGAAAACCATCACCATGGAAAGGGAGGAAATTAATACATGAACTATAGCAGCAACATGTCACTCCAGAATACCTGTCCCCCATGTTCTCAAATGAGGAACTCTGGGCTTAAGGGCTGTGAGGGGGTAGGGAAAGAGGCTGTCTTAACATTCAGTGGGCAGACTAGTTCCCAGGGTGATGGCCACACCTCCTACATCCAAAACAAAAAGAGAAGGTGGTCTACATAGGCAAAATTTAAGGGACTGTATGACTCTGTGTGTGTATGTGTGTGTGTTGTGATAACTGCAACAAACAGGTTATAAATTGCCACTAAAAGGGCCTTAGGTAGAGTACACTTTAAAAGTGACTCTATATTCACACACCCACCCCCAAAAAAACATCACCCCAGAGGCCTGGTCATGGAAGGAATAATGCTAGTTAGTTTCTAAGCACAGACTTCAAGCTCAGAAGGCCTCCACCCCTAGGGCTGGAGAATGATTAAAAGCAAAACTTCTCTTTCAAGAACTTTAACTAAATATTTCTTCTTACTCATCCTAAAGCTTTCAAGAAATAAGAATTCATCTCAAAAAGCAGTAAGGAATCCCTAATGCAGAATATTGTCCAGTTGATCAGGTCACATTGAGCTCTATAAAATAAGAAAGTGCAAATGCTTTGTCTAAATTTTTGTACTTTTTAACAAATGTTTAATAATAATAATTCTTTGAAATGATCAAAAATGTCTTGGTCACAGTGTTATTTGCCTTGTACAAAGGGCAAGAGAAAAAAAACCCTCACCTAAGCTAAAAGATTAAAAGCTTGGAGAAAAGCGGGATCAGGTGACCATGAACTCTCCACCCGGTGTTTCTACAAAACCCGCTTGCTAATCTATGACTCAAAGGCTGCCATTTGCACAAGTACCTTTCAGTTTAGGAATGTAATTTCAACAATGCATCCATTTTATCCAAATTCCAAAAGAGCAAAAAAAATTTTGGATGCTTCATATTTCTTATTAAAGACTATCAGTAATACTGTACTTTCTAACCGATGTTTAAAAACTGTTTAGTGTCTCTTTGGGTAACTTTCTGGTATATAAAAGTATACCAGATTAATAACTCAAAAGACAGTATACATGAGCACTTTATCAGATGTCCAGATGCCAAGAAACTTGAAAAGATACCAAATATGTTGGATAACAGCTTGTCTGGCTGGAATAAAGGGTCCAACGAAACATACACAGAGAAGTGTGCAACTGCTTGGAAGCTGATAAAACAGCACAGCTCTTGTTTTCTTCATTTACCTCATGAGGTGGGAGATAAACATTTGAGTATGGTGTCAAGTACCAGCATCAGGTAGTGTCTGCTGGGGGCTCTGATGGGCACAGTACAGCTACCTGCATACCACAGGACTTGTTCTCATGGACTTTACCCAAAAACTGTGCCTTGCTATTGAAAATATCAGGGAGACCCACAACATCAGGATAATCCTAGAGAGAACTTGTTAGGAAGAATCTCAGGCTGCACCCAGACCTACTGAATCAGAATCTGCATTTTAACCAAATTCCCAGGTAATCTGCATGCACATCACAATTTGAAAAGCATGGGATTGGGAGATTACTATCAATTTGGAGGGAGGTTTCCACAACACTTCCTTGGGCCTTTCCTGTTCATTTTTACTGATGACTCACATGAGGATAATGAAGAGCCCTCATCAAATCCCAAGTGACACTAATCTAGAAGGAAACAATTTCACAAAGACCAGGCTTAATAGCAGATCACATAAAAAGATATAAACAAGCAGGGATTTGCTAAAAAAAAAAAAAAAAAAAAGCAACGCATACTTGAATATATTACTGCAAATCAGATCACTTCTGGAAAACTGGCTATAAATTTGGCCACATGTTCCATCAGTGACCAACAGCAAACTGTGGCCATAGGCAATGGTGAGGGACAGGGATCTAGAGATTCTATCATGAGGAATAGCTGACCTGGAGGACATTACACTTGGAGAAGAGGTGACTAGGTGGGGACATCATGGTCATGTTCACACATTTCAAGGACTGTCTCAAGACATTTCATTCTACAAATGCATTTTTGAGCATCTGCTATGTGCCAGGCACTATGCCAATAGCTAAGGATACAGAAAGTGAAAATCAGAACTGATCTCTGAATTTTTTTTCTTTGAGACACTCTCACTCTATAGCCCTGGGTAGAGTATAGTGGTGTCATCATAGCTCACAGCAACCTCAAACTCCTAGGCTCAAGCAATCCTTTTGCCTCAGCCTCCCAAGTAGCTGGGTCTATAGGTACACGCTACCATGCCCGGCTAATTTTTCTATTTTAATAGAGGCAGGGTCTCGCTCTTGATCAAGCTGGCCTCAAACTCCTGAGCTCAAGCAGTCCTCCCATCTCAGCCTCCCAGACTGCTAGGATTACAGGGGTGAGCCACTGTGCTTGGCCTGGTCTCTAGTTTTCTGATGTTTCCTGCCTGGTTGCAGAAACTTGTCTGTTGTTCCAGAAAGCAGAACTATGGCCAATGGAAGGCAAGTGGAAGGACATGGGTATCATACAAAGAAGCCCCTTCAGGCCAGAGGGCTACAGGTTTGCAAAGGAGTGAACATGCAGAAGTGCCCATGCTGCTCCCCATGGCTGGGAAGAATGGGTTGAGGAGAGGATGACCACCACCCAGGGACTACAGGGGACAACCAGGCCAATGCTAATATTCCAGAGTCAGAGGTTAACTGGGGCCAATATCATTAATCTAATATAAGATTTGTTTAGAATTATGCTACATTCAATTTAGCTGAGAACAAATTTTTTAAAACTTAACCACAACTTTGGGTTATCAACTAAATTTATATGTAAATGTCAATGATGTCTAATTTCTCTTTTAGTAATAGTTTTTAAAAGCTAAGGTTTAATAAAATTCAAAATCCACATTAAAAATTTAAACTCTGCTTAATAACGCATTTCAATTGTACTCCTGCTTCTCTCAGCTACCCCTAAAACTACTATTTCATGTTCCTTGATATAACTTCAGAGTTACTTGTTCCAATCCTGAAATTATTCTAAAGAAATAACAATTCCCTTTCCTCTTCCAAAAAGAACAAGAGGAGGAGGGCCAGGGAAACTGTTGCCTGAAGACACAGATGAACAATATTTATAAAGAAAAATAATACATAAACCACTTGAATGTTCAACAAAACTGCCAATCCTTTTTATAGAATGAGACAGAGTATAAACAATAGAAAACATCTAATAAGTTGGAGAATGTCTAAGGTAAATTGAGAAACTATCATAAATAATTGTGTAGGTTACGTAGCAACCTGGAAAAATACTTATAAACAATACAAACTTGTACAATTCTAGCCATATAAAAATTATGCATGCACATGAACAAAAACCAGGAAAAAAAGAAAATTTAAGAGTTTATTGTCTAGGGTGTTAACATTCCTTTTTTTAATGTAAAATTTCTATTTTACTGTTGACAGTTCAATAAATACTTTTACGATGAATGCATCAGGAGCCAAAATAATTGTAACTCATTTTGAGTATAAGAACTTGTACATTAGCAAGAAATGAAATAGCAAAGGTAACACATAGCTTGATCTTGTTTCTTCTGGTTCTTTTGTTCAATTGGTTCTTTGTCTTTTATAAAGCTATTTAAGTTCATACACAACCAAAAGTAAAGATAATGAGATTCATGTTATGAAAAGTGCTAACATTTATGGAAAGTGAAAAGGACTTTGTACAGCAGCCGCCCATGAACTTTGGGTAAAAGCAAAACTAAATTTCTGGAGTCTATTTTGCTTTTCACCTTATTTGATCTCGCGTAACATCACTCATGCCAAGTTGAGTTTTTTTCCTCCTCTTTTCCCTTCTCCTCCAGTTCATAAATGTGAAGAAAAAAAATACACAGCAGCTCTGTCCTCCCTGTTCTCCCAGCAATGCCATGAAATGTGGCTTTCTGGAATGGGCTACAGAGAGAGAAGAGAAATATCTGACTACTATCTGTCACCACAGGGATCACCAGGCCTGAGATGACTTAGGGCCAAGAAATCTGGGTTCAAGTTTTCCACTTCTACAACATGGAAGTAATATCACTTACTCCAAAAGGTGATGTCACAAGAAAGTCCCTAGCACAGAGTAATGCTCAACAAATGCCCGTCTCATCCTTTTTTCCTACCTTTCACTACACACATGCATACACGTTCTGTCCATTATGAAATGGCATGGGTCCTTATGTCTAATATTTGACAGATGCACAGGTGCACTCTCCAACTTTCTCTACCCTGCTCTCTGACTCAGCAGGCTAATCTTTATGGATCACATCAACAGGTCCCATGCCCTTTGACCTGTGATTGAGTTTAGCCAATGCTAGGTCCCAGAAAGAGACTGAAAGAGGAAAGGGGAGGTGAAGGAGGGAGTAAGGTTGGGGGATTCTTTCCACTTGGGCTGGCTGAATCCCTCAACCAAATCACTGCTCCTCTCAAGGTGGCCTCCTTCCAGATGACAACCTGGCTTCTGATAACCACTTTCATACATTTGTCCCTTTGGAGCGAGGGGTGGTAACAGCTCCACCATCATAATGACCCTGGATTCCTATTCTATTCCTACGGTTTCCTCTACATCCTACCCATACCTCTTTAAGTAAACTGTCCTGGAATTATCCTAAGTTGGGAATGCCAACTTTTCCTGTTGGGACTCCGACTGACAAAGTACTATCTATAGCATCCCAGAATCATTTATATCTTGAATCATCAACACAGGGAGAATGGGAAGTTCTGGAGTTCATCTCAGACTGAGGTACAGATGCATGCAGGACCTGATGATTCTAAAATACCAGACTCCCCAGGCTAGCGTGTGCTCCCCCAACGGGCCTGAAGTAGTCCTCTATCTGAGCCACTCTCCTCAGACCCCAGAGGAATGACATCAGTTTCTAAACCCATGAGGCACTGCAAAGTGGGACAGAAGTTCTAGGCATCCCCGTATTTTAAATCTTCAGTCCAGTCTCAGTCAGTGAGTCCCAGTTTTATCTCAAATTAACAAAGGTGTCCAACTTGCCAACCTCTTAGGGACCGGGGGAAGAGGAAACACAGCAGCCTCCCAAATGCCTCATTCTTCCAATTGTGCCACTGTTTCAAGTGTGGAGTTAGGAAACAGAGCACAGAACAGACTCGCCAAAACAAAAGGGCTGTTTTAACCTCTGACAGACTGGGAAAGGGCATGGAGTAACCAACCCCTCTCCCCCACATACACACCTTTCCCTCCCTCCTGACTCCCAAAGCAAGTGAGGAAACTGAAGCTCACAGGCGGTAAGAGTATAAGGCAGAGCCAGAACTGAATACAGGCATCTGGTTGCCAGTCCAACTACAATGGCCATATTCTGTCCCATTTGGTCTGTGCTGGCCAGTTAGTTACCCAAAGGCAAGTCAAAAGGAACACTGTCTCCAGTTGAGTCTTAGCTCATCACGGTGTGTCAGACTTTTACTGGTTTAAGATGAATTTATGAGGTCTAGAGCGGCCCTAGCTATCCCAAGACTGAAGAACTCACAGAGGTCTCATCTCTTTTGACTGGGTCTAAAGACCTAGAGCTAAGGATCCAGCCACAGCTGTCAGCACCCACCACAAACAGAGTGCTCTTCCAGATGCCCTGGTGAGATGAGGAAAAAGAGCTTCTCCATTCTTTTTTTTTAATTTACATTTTAATTAAGAAGACCAGAAATATAAATATAAAGCCCACGAGAAGGGAGTTGTACACAGAGCTTTACCCAGCAGAAAGGTGTTAAAGAAGCAGTGTTGTGTTGCTGAGTGGTGTCCTCCACGTAAGAAGGGGAGCTGGCATCTCACCAGTGAGTATACTAGAAAACACTATGGTCACTTCCTATCTGAGAGTCTGCAATCCTAAGGTCTTATTTGGATGCCTGAAATAAATATAAGTGGGAATCCAGAGAGTGTGGCTCATATGTGCTAGCATTTCTCCCCTTGATAGCAACAAACCCTTGAAAGAGTAATATGAGGGCTCAAATTCAGTCTGCTATTACATATAATTGGGCAGTCTTATTCTAGTTAAGAAGTATTCTAGTTAAAAGTAAATAAACAACCCCATAATATTTTTTTCTTAAAAATAAATTTATCAGCCTAACACTAGATCAGAAAGGCACAAGTACAACCTGTCACATTATTTTGAGTAATGATACTAAGAGTTTTGTTTCATCAAAGGCATCATTGCTTTCTGCTCCGTTAGGCTCAGAAAACTAAACGTTGAAAAACATCAAGAAAGATTCTAAAAAATCACAGCTACTGGAAAGAAAGTGATTCAACATTTTATTTTCTTTGTTCCACCCGCCAAAAATGATAGTGGGTTTGGAACTGAGAGAAAGACAAAAAGAAAGAATTCAAAAGAGTAGAAAAAGACATTTAAAAGACAAGAATGAGAATTTAATGATAATAACCACCTAAAACCTTCCTGAAATTCCAGATGTGTGACTTGTATACCTAAGTGTATACTGCAGTCTCTACCTGCCCTTTTTTTTTTTCTTCACCACAATAAGCTGGTTAGCAGGAGAGAAGAACATAAAGGCAGAAGCTCATCTTTCACTGAGCCTTCAACTGCTATCCCAGTTCAGTACAGGAGAACATTAGTGCTCATCACCATGGAGGCGATCGTAATGTCAAACCCAGAATCACGGAATCACAAAATATGAGATATGAGGAACAGGTCTGGGAGCAGCAGCAAGGGAGTGGAGATCCAAATTACCAGACAAGATGCAAATCTTTAGAAGCTCTAATGTAGCAATTCAGATGCCTAAGTCATTTTTTTTCCTTCAGAAGATGGAAACAGTTACTGATTATTTCTAGTTAAATTAATCTCTCCTGTTCACAGAAGATATTATACCAGAGTTCTAGCCTTTAGACCCAATGAGAAATGAATGCCCTATTAAAGGATATACAATCAGGTGTAGATACCTTCATTATAAAGTGTGGCTTTGACCTGAACTGGAGAAAGCAATCTTTGGCCTAGATCACAGAGTATTTCATTGTAACCCTATCCTTCAAGCACTATTAGACTTGGGAGACAAGTAAACAGGGTGCTAAGTGTTATCACAGAGGTATCTACTTTATGCTCCAGGAGAAATGGAAGAGGAAGAGAAGTGGTGCCAGCCTAAGAGGTGAAGGAAGGCTTTCCGGAGGAGAGGGCAACCCTGATGAAGCTCGAAAGGCAAGGAGGTGTTGGCCTGATAAAGTGGGAGGAGGGCTCATTCTATGCCAAGGGGCACAGGGGAAACGCAGGAGGACCAGGGTCAGAAGGCTGGGGATTGCTATCATTTTCAGGGCTGGTCTGAAGACTTGGGGACCAGAAAGAGGCCCACAGGGTGAGGGACCAGAGAGACAGAAAAGCCAAGTGCATTTCAAGGCAGAAATGGCTCACAGTGTGAATGGATGCAAGTCAAGTCAGGCAAGGGCCAAAGGCTGGACTTACCTAACCACAAAGGGCCTCGGGTGCCCTTTGCCTGAGACATTTCAGAGAAGTGGGCAGTGACAGAGTCCAGAGCACAGAGGGTTGAATTGCAGGAGGTGAGGAAGTGGAAACCACGGATAAGGCTACTTGCAGGAAGTCTCACTAAGAACAGGCAGTGAGCTAACAGGAAATACAGGATCAAATTTTATTTTCCAGCCTCTGCTCTGAGCTCAACTTTCATCTCTTCTTGAATTCTTCCTTCTCCCTCACCCCCTACACTCAATTTACACTCTGGCCTCCCTAACACCCATTCTCCATACCACAGCCTGGTCTTTTTAAACTATAAATCGGACCATCTTACCTCCCACTCAAAATGTACACTGGCTTTTCACTAACCTTAGAATAAAATTTTAACTTCTTGCCATGCCCTGTAAGTGATGTGGGCCCTGCTTCCCTCTCCAGCATCTTCTCACACACCTCTCCCTCCTGTTTGCCATACACCCACCTGGACTTCTTTCAGTCCTTAGGATCTTTGCCCTCCATCCTCCAATGAAAGCAGCCAAAGGGAAAGTGACCTATAAAGGAAGAGGCAACCACAAAGGTCCTCCTCCATCCCGTGCCCAGGGGTTCACCTCAAACCAACTCCTTCAGAGTCCAGGTTTTCCAGCCCTCCAGATGAGATATGTCCTGGCTCTCACCAGAGGCTTTGATGGCAAAGACCCAGGCCCTAGCTCATTCCTCTGCTGCCTAGTAGTTGTGTGGCCTTTGCCAAGGCACCACCTCATCAGTTTTCTTGTCTTAAGAAGGGTGAACAGTGTCTGCATCCCCAGCGGTTAGGAAGCTCACTTCAGAAGGTATGTAAACATCCCCGTTCTCATCTACATCTCCCCTGACCTGGGGGCCTCTCTCTTACCTTTGTATCACTTGCCTTCACTAGGAACCAGTCCTAGGCCCCTCAGCCCTTCCCAAGCTCTGTCCATCGAGGCAGGAGGGGTGGCCTCTCTGTTCCCTCCTGGGGCTGCACAGGTCCTGCCTCACTCTTCTTAGAGGCCCCTCCACCAATTCTGTGCAAATACCCACACACCCCAAATTCATCTCTGATCCAGTAGATGCCTCTTCTTGACCATCTCTCCTTTGGCCTTAGTCACTAGCTCCCATTCTAGGCCTCCCAGACAATCATCCACTCTCAATCTCTCCCCCCACCCTGCTGGCTGGCCATTCACACCAGGGCTACCTTAGAAACCATGGTTTGAAGATGGCAGAGCACCATCAGTCTGGGCTCCCCTCCATCCCCACAGCTGACTGGATTTTAAACAAGCATGAAAATGTCTATTGTTTTAAGCCACTGAGGTTTCAGCAGGGTTTATCTGTTACAGTAGCTGGCATTTCTCCACACAATACAGGTTGAATTTATACAGTTAGCAAGAAGGCGGAGGACTCTTGTGGTAAAGAAGAAAGTTTTTACAGAAGCCTGAAGCTAGGATTAGTCATGTCCTGATGATGCTAGCTCCATTTATTTATTACTTATCCTCTTCAAAGTACTTTAAAATATATTTTCTCATTTGGCACACCTTCATCATCACTTACTATTATTATTATTATTATTAACAGTTTACAAATGAAGAAACAGACTTGGAGAAGTTAAGGTACATTCAAGGTCCCAATGCTAGCCAAGACTGGGCCACAGGACTCCTGACTCATAGGCCGATGGCATTTTCACTACAGTCTCTCAAAGCCACATTCTAGTGTTATTATCAGAGATACTCTTGGCTGAAGTACAAGGGTGCTAGAATGAAACAAAAAGGATGTACTCCGGTAGAATTGATTAAATGCAGATTGTGGAGGTCTTTATAAACACCAGACTTTGCAGTGTAACTTTCACTCAACAGACAATGGGGAGCAACAATCAACTCCCACTTCCACGTTCCACAGCAGTAATTTTATACCCTCTCCTCTGCCTTCAAAGATCTTACTGCATCGTCTCCCCTTGGCTATCAGTTGGTGCCAATGGTCCACTTCATGAAGAAAATAGAACTTTTTAAGAGGCCAAAACACCCACCCCCTGCCTTTCTATCCCAAATAGCTTTCCTCCTTCCATACCATCAAATGGAAGAGGCATCCCCCTTCTCTGGCAACGCCACTTATCCCTGTTGCACATCCCTCAAATCCATGGAAGAGGGCCTGCTCAATCAGATATCCTTCCTCTCCCTTGAGTCTCTGATTTCTGCCTTTCTTCTGGCTCCTTCTTGCCTCAGTCTCTGGACATGCTAGAGTCCCTCTCATCCTAAAATCGTCTCTTCCTCAGGAAGCCCACAGCCTCTTCCCATCCTCACACTTTCTAGCTGAGCTCCTTTAAGAAGCAGCAACACAGCCAGATGCAGTGGCTCACACCTTCTCAGAGTCCCCACCACCATCCTGTGCAAATACCCACACACCCCAAATTCATCTCTGATCCAGTAGATGCCTCTTCTTGACCCCTGGGAAATCCAGTAATCCCAACCCTTTGGGAGGCCGATGGGGGAGGACTGCTTGAGGCCAGGAGTTCAAGACCAGCCTGGGCAACATAGTGAGACCCTGTCTCTACAAAAAATTAAAAAAATTAGCCAGGCATGGCAGCACATGCAGGTAGTCCCAGCTACTCAGGAGGCTGAAGTGGGAGGGTCACTTGGGTCCAGGAGTTGGAGGTTGCAGTGAGCCACTGCACTCCAGCCCAGGCAAGAGAGCAAGATCCTGTCTCTTAACAAAAAACAAACAAAAATCCAAAAGCAGCAACAGCAAACACACACCTCCACTTCATCACCGCAGATTCTCTACTCCACCCACTGTAATGTGGAACGCTGAAATATTCACCTCCAACGACACCTCTTAGGAGTTAAAGTCAGTGGACAATTTACAACATTTCTCTTACTTCACCTTTTTATGGCACTTGACACTGCTACACTCCCTCCTCCTTGAAATTCTCCCATCTTGACTTCCACAACCCCACTCCCTCTTGATCTTTCTCCTCTCCATCTACTCCTTTTTGGTTTCCCTTACAGGGTCCTCTCCCTCTGCCTTCCCCACCAAATGTTGGTATTTCCCGGGGTTCCATCTTTACACTTCCTCTTACCTGACATACTCTACTCTGTGTTTGAAATCATCCACAAACATCTTCAACTCATAGCTACACACCAGAGACTGCCACACTTACATATCTCTAATCCAGACCACTCATGTCAGCTCCCCACAAACTAGCTACATTTCCCTGCTGGTATCTCCACTTGGATTCCATGGGCACCTCAAAGTCAACATGGATAAAACCTCAGTAAGCATCATGCTTACCACACGTATTCCTCCTCTTTCTGCATCAATAATGAGAGCATTTATTGAGTACTACATCAGTCAGGGTTCTACAGAGAAACAGAACCAATATGAAACACACCAATATGTATGTGTGTATACATGTATATATGAATACACACATACACACACTAAGAGATTTATGTTAAGGAGCTGGCTCATGCAATTGTAGAGGCTGGCAAGTCTTAAATCTGTAGGGCAGGCCAGCAAACTGGAAATTGAGGTAAAAATTGGCTCTTGCAGTTTTGGGCTCCTCCCCTGGTCAAACAGGCACCCTGGAGACAGGGTCTGGCCTCTCACCTCTATAGCCCAGCATTTTCATGGCCTGACACACAGTAGCAGCTCAGTAAATGTTGGCTAATGGCCAACTGGGTATAAAGTGAGATGCTAATAAATGAGAATGGCACAACAGGACGTGGAAGCACTGAAATCATGGAAAAATCAGGACTTGAGCAAGGGCTATGCTACAAATGCAAACATAGCCCTTCTGGGGCATTCATTCACCAGAATTACCTGGCCATTACAACTATGACTGAAGAAGAACCACCACATCAATAAAAGCCACGTCGCTTCCAAAACTTTACTTGAATGTCTCAACAATTCTGTGAAGATGGCATAGCAAAGAAAAGGTCATGTTGTAGGTGTAAAATTGAGATCGAGAAAGACGAGGGGGTCTTATCTAGGTTGCTGAAAAACTTACTTACAATGAAAGGTCTTAGTTCTTCAGTAATATATAGATGAGAGGGACCACAAAAATAATAGAAGATCAAAACTAAAAGGAATAGTATAGTTCAAAAATAGAAAATCAGAACTAAAAGGAATAGTATAGTTCAAAACTCCTTATCTACCTAAACCTACAAAAAGGAGAAATATCTTCTACTATTTAAAAGAATATTATTTATTTTATTAGAGATGGGGTTTTTTTGAGACAGGGTCTCACTCTGTCACCCAGGCTGGAGTACAGCGGCCCAATCATAGCTCACCACAACTTTGAACTCCTGGGCTCAAACAATCCTTCTGCCTCAGCCTCAAAACAGTTGGGACTACAGCCATGTGCCACCATGCTCAGCTAATTTTTAAAATTTTGTGCAGAGATGGGGGTCTCACTATGTTGTCTAGGCCTCAAGTGATCATCCTGCCTTGGCCTCCCAAAGTGCTGGGATTATAGGCATGAGCCACCACACCTGGCCTGTTCAGATTATTTTTCATACTATAATATCATGGTATGTATTAGATACTTAGAATTATTATATATCCATTGTTGTAATAATAAATTTCTGGTTATGTAATAAACATCTGGAAGCACTGTTTTATGAAATAATGCCAGCATGTGTAAAATGTACAGCTCTTTAGAGATAACTATGTAGCCCTGGTTATAAACCAAAAAATCTTGTTTTCTTATTTTTTATTAATAAACATTAGAATTAGAAAAATAATATTTAGTCTAAGTATTGTATTTGGGGGCACCATGGCATTCTCTGAAGCCACAGAGTAGTAGAAACTCTCTATTAGCCATTCTTCCTAAAGAAGGCAGGGCTGATTACCCCCACCTATATTTGCATATATAGAATTAAATAACTTTACCAGAGGTGGGAAACCTGTGGACTAAAGGCCACATGTGGACTTCCAGGTCCTTAAGTGCAGCCTTTTGACTAAATGCAAATTTTATAGAACAAATCCTTTTATTTTTATTAATACATATTTGTTTATCTTTTACATTTTTATTTTTAAATGGATGTATTTATAATAAAATGCCAAAGAATAAGTTTCAACAAAATAATCCTCCCAGATTGACTGGCACAATTAGAACATTAGTAAGACATAAGGGCTGAATTGATGGCTGCTACGCTCATGATTAACTTCCCCGTCCTGACTGGCGCCACCACTGCACAAGGCTGGTTGGCGAGAGTTTATGGGGGTCAAGTACGCCAGTCTGTTACCAGCTTTTGACAATGATACACTGTATTTCTGTTTAAAGTGGAATTTGCGAATAGTTGCAAAACTCAACAGTATTTTTTAATTGTATGTACTTAACAGCCCAACCTGTCACAGACAACCAAGAGAATGCTGAAGGAAGAAAACAGATTGTTAAATGAGGATTGGGAATTGCAGTATTATCTTGTTTTTGCTAAAGATAAGATGATTTGCTTGCTTTATGATATTGCAATATCAACATTAAAGAAATTCAATGCTCATCAGTATTATAACACTCACAAGGACCACAAATACTTTAAATTAGAGGGAGAGGCACAAAAGGCTGTATTGCAGAAATTAAAAGATGAAAAGCAAAAGCAAAGGGAATTCTTTCAAGCAGCAATAAGACATGCAAATAATGCCACTGAAGCAACTTACAAAGTAATTTATATGTTCGGGGGGGGAAAGGGAAATGATTGAGTGATGCAGGAATTGTGAAAGAATGCATTGTCGAAGTTGTAGAATGTTTAGACCCAGATAATGTTTCAAAGTACAAACCACTGCCTCTTTCGAGGAGAACCATAGCTGATTGGCAGCATAAATTAGCCTTCAACTTAATAGAACAACTTCATGCAATACTTCAAAAGAAAAATATATATCATTCCATTGCTTTGGATGAATCAACTGATACTACTGACTTGGCACAGGTTTTATACTTCATTAGGGTCATAACAGAAGATATTCTTTGCTACAAAGAGTTACTTGCTTTGGGCACTTTCGTGAACAGAACATGGGGAATAGATATCTTCAACAACCCCTAGATAAATGTCATGAAGTTGGACAGAATTTGGTAAATTTAGTGAGTGTGTGTACAGATGGTGCACCTTCCATGACATGAAAACATGAAGGATTTATTGCGTAGGTACAAAGAGTGTTAACAGATTCAGATGCTCTCATTTCTTTTCATTGTATCTTGCGTATGCAAAATCTCTGTGCTAAAGCTACTAAGTGATACTTTGCAACAAGTTATGAGTACTGTTAACTTTATTTTATTTTATTTTATTTGAGACAGAGTCTCACTTTGTTGCCTGGGCTAGAGTGCCGTGGCATCAACCTAGCTCATAGCAACCTCAAACTCCTGGGCTCAAGCAATCCTTCTGCCTCAGCCTCCCAAGTAGCTGGGACTACAGGCATGCGCCACCATGCCTGGCTAATTTTTTTTCTATGTATTTTTAGTTGGCCAATTAATTTCTTTGTATTTTTAGTAGAGATGGGGTCTCGCTCTTGCTCAGGCTGGTTTCGAACTCCTGACCTTGAGCAACCAGCCCACCTTGGCCTCCCAGAGTGCTAGGATTACAGGCATGAGCCACCGCGCCCAGCCAAGTACTGTTAACTCTAATATGTTCATGCAAATGTAACATGGCAATATGCTAAAGTTGAATGATGAGGTATTCAGTGTGGATTTTCTGTATCATTCTAAAGTGCATTGGCTAACACTGGGATAGGTGTTAGCCAAAATTTTATCTCTGCAAGAACTAAAAGTTCTATGAAGAACAGAATCAGTAATGTGAATTATTGAAAGAAGATTTCTATAGGAATGCAGCATTTCTTTGTGATATCATGTCAAATCAAAATGACTTGAATATTTCTTTGCAAGGTAAAATTAAATCTATATATGATATATATCAAAAAATCTAAGCATTTCCAAAAAAGTTATCTTTTCTCAAAACACTTCTTCAAAAGGAAATTCCAGATGAACATTTTCCCCAGTTAGCAACGGTCATTGATGAGCAGGATGATATTTGCGAATCATTTGAAGAATATGCAGCTGTTATAGACATATTAGAGAATACAATGAAAGGTTCCCTGACTTTGAGAATCATGACATCACACTCAAATTAGCATTTCAGCCTCACCCAGTTGCTATCACTAAGGCACTTAAAGAACTACAGATGGATTTGATTGAGCTGTCAGTAGATGACATTTTAAAGTTATTGTTTTATGCTAAGAAAGATCCAATTAAAATATGGAAAAATGCAGAATACTCATGCCTTTGGCAACATGCCCAAAAAATACTTTCTTGCTTTTCAACTACTTATTGCTGCAAATCTACATCCTTCTACCTAACCCAAATCAAGACTTCCTTACGGGTCACAAATGACTAATACCCATCTAGAGGATCAACTGAAACTGCAGACCTCCATGCTGCAACCAAATATTCAAATGCTTTCCAAGAAAACAGATACAACAAAGTCATTAAAAGTTAGTTAACTTCAAAATTAACAAACAGTTTTCATTTTTTGAAATTATTAAGTACATAGTTAGATATACTTTAAAATGTACATTCTTTTGTAAAAATATAACTGAAGTTTCTTGAATGTAGATTAATGTGGTCTTCCAAGATGAAAAGTTTCCCCACCCTTGAAACTGACCTTTTCAAAGCTCATTCTATTGTAGCCTCATTTAAGTATAATAAAAATCTTATAAACCAAGGCAAATCTTTTTTATTACAGTTGACAGAAAATAGAGGCAAATGTCTAAGGTTATGTAATTGATAAAAGGCAAAAGTAGGACTAGACCCCAGGCCTTTCTGTTCCTAGGCCTATGTCATTCTATAAAGCTATCATGGCTTCCTGGCCATGGGTCCACCAGAGTGTGAGTGCCATGAAAAACCATGTCTGATTTGCTCTCCATTGGTGACTATCATAGTACCTGATACATAGTAGGCATACAAAATGTATATTATTTGGTGAATTACTGAATTCATTTTCTCAGAGTGGCTTTAGTCACCTATATGGTAAAAAGGGGCATATGGCATTGCCAAATATCTTGGATTCTTAAACGCCATTTGCATTATCGGGAATAAACAAAAAGGAAATACTATCTTTTCTAAACTATGTATGTTGATTCTCAAGGAGACCAGAATTTTGGGCCAGGGCCCCATTTCAGCACAAAAGATAGCAAGTAGTATATTGTTCAGCTTCCTGGAAAAATCAAAGGGGCAGGTGAAAGAGTGAAAGTGGATTCTCAACATAGGAACAGAAAAACTGAATGCAAGGTTTAAGGCATAATAATGACCACTTGCAAGGCTGGCACAGTGGTCCAGCTATAGCTAACCTACCACGGCAAGAAATGAGTTTGCCAAAGGAGTGAGGACTCACCCAGAGGGACACACATCAGTCAAAGAGAATACAATCCATGGTAGGAAGATGTAGCTTTGAGGCAGGCCAAGCCCAGGAACCAGGCATGCAGAGGCCTGGACCAGGAAGGACCACTCTGGACATGGCTTCAGAGCCTTTCTGTGGCTAAACCCTCTGTGCTTAGCCACAACAGAAAAAGGAAGAATGAGGAGCAGGGATCTCCTGCCCACAGCTCCAACCACCCTGAGAAAGATACTCAGAAATGATATAGTGAGTATTTAACAGTCCTGCTAACCTGGAAGAGTATTCCTTTCCCATGAAGTCCTCACTAACATCACTTGGAGCTCCATCTTCCCTCAATTCCTAAACCATATATCCAAACATATACATTCCACTATCATTCTGGTTTTCTGTTTACCATCATATCACTATATTTCCAATTCTCTTAAATAACCACTATGATCTCAAGATCATTTTTAGCTATTCTTCTATAAAAGCTGTTCTCCACCATACATTCCTTAATGCTTCATATGTTGATTACCGAAACAAGTTATCCAAAATAATTAAGGAATGAGGCATTGTGGATGAATGGATAACAGAAGGCTAACTAATTAAGCACCAAAGTGTTGCTGTAATCTTGCTAAAATGATGCCTTAGTAAACAGGAAATATCGACTATAATTTAACAGTTCAAAATTTTATCCAAACTTCAAGGTCAAATCTGAATACAAACACCTCCTTGAAGCATCCCTAATCCCCTCTTGCCACCTCCACCGAGCACCGGAAACAACCTCTCTTTCATCTGTGGTCCTACAACATTTTGATTATACCTCCTTTGCAGCATATAGCATAATCTGCTTGAGGTTAGAGATCTAAATATGCATCTTGTCTAACTTTTAAGAAGTTCCTTGAGGCCACAGACTTTCTTCGTTAACCCCAGGTGCCTAGTTCACAGCAGGAATACAAACCCTTCACAAACTGAATATTCTTAGTGATTTAAGCATTACAAAGAGCACCATAATACAGCAGAGCCTTCAGGGAGTCCTGAGCTCTGCAGGGAGGAAAAGTGTGAGATTGTAGAACCTGTTACTATCATCAAAACATTTATTGGCTTTGTTCAGTATTCTTCAGCTTTAAAAGAAATATGTTTTTCTAAAAGGAAAAAATACTCTGAATTCCTATTTTTCTTGAAAATGAAATCATTTTTTAAAATCTCAACTTGCAAACCGGTTGAGTTGGCATTGCTAATCTTCCATTGCCACATTTTCTAGGCCTCAAAATGTATTACACATTCAACTAGCTCACTGAGGAGAGGAGACAGCAAGGGAAGGATGTGGTTGGTAGGTGGCTGGAATGCACCCGAGAGGCTACCTCATTCTCCAGTTTGAAAGTCAAGCGTCTCCATCCAAGAGGAAATAAGAAATGGAACACATAATAGAGCAAATCAAGTTTTAGGTTCAAGGTCCATAGCAACCACTTTAAGAGTGCTGACAACATTCTTTTCCCAAAGCTTTAGTGCTTGGGTATGATAAACCAGGTAATAGGTATAGTTTCAAGTGTTTCAAACACTGCAACTCAAACCCAAAATTTCCTTACTAGCAATAGAGGATTCTAAGTGGTCAGCGAAGAACAGCTAACTCTGACTTCCCTCCCCAGCAGCTATTCTTTTGCAGGATTCCTCTTCCCTGTCACGCAAAGGAAAGAATTTTCTTGGTGAAAATAGGGAGAATGGGGCAGTAGGGCTGCCAGTATCATATTAATTATCTAATCATATAGACAGCCCCTAGAGGATAACAAGTGCTCTTGTTTTTGGCTTGTCATTGAGTAAAACTTGTTTTTAATCCAGTATCTTCAGAAACAGAATTGTGCTCCATAATTTTATGAATTACTAAAGTACTAAAACATGCTAGTTTACAATGGAAAGCTTTCTAAATTCCATGACTTCCTTCTCAGCCTTTCTGAACAAACCAAACCCTAATAATGACCTATTCCTGTTGAACAGAATAACAATTATGATTAATATATTCAGAGGCCATTGAGGCAAGTAGGGCTGTTTTCCTATACAATAAATGCCCCCAAACAGCTATACCCTGAATATTTTGTAGAACGTTTCTGATTCTGTTGTTACCAGCTGTCCCTCCTTGCTGGTGTCAGTGTGTTTCCTCTAATGGAGCTTTTCCTTAGTTTACTGCTTGTTACATCCGATGGACCTGGAAAGCCAAGCTCTCAGGGTCACAAGTGAAGGCTCGCTCCCACCAGCCTCACCTCCTTCAGACCCAGGCAGCAGGCTTCCAGAGCCCATGTTCTTAACCACTATAGCTGCAATTCTCAAACTTGCTTAATTATAAAGAATTACCAAGTGCAAGTAGGGGTGGAGGGCGGGTGGTTAAAACATACATTCTCAGTCTCCTCTCCTAGAGATTGTAGTTAAGTGGGCCTGGGATAGAGTATGGAATCTGTATTTTTAACACATACACTCAAGATGATTTTCATGAACAAGTTTAGAAACACAATACTACATGCCACTAGTGCTGCCTTCTTGAATTAGGATTCCTTCAGAAGAATAATGAACTGAGCCAAGGCTAACTCCTTCCAAAGACACCTTGCAACCAATAAATCTTCCAGATCACTGCTTTTCTATCTCCTTCAGGCAAAATCCCCTGATCATCTGAGATTTCTGCAGGCTGGTTGGAATACCTCTTCTTATTACTGGGACCTCTGACCCTACCTCATTTGCTGAAGATTTGGCCCACCTTCTCCATCCCCAAATTCCTGCCATCTTCCTGATGGCTTCTCTGACCACACGGATGACCCAAACAACTCCCTAGCATCTCAGTTATTTGACCTCTTTGACTTTAGCCATGTTTACTAAGTTCCCTTCATTTCAGCCATTCATATCTGTGGCAAAGCACAAGAGCCTGTCATGCCCAGCAATTAAGTGCTCCGACTCTGAAATCTTCCACTCACGTGTCCCTCTCTGACCACATCCTCCTATTAGTCCATCACTTCAACACAATCTTTCCTTGACTTCAACACCACCTCTGGTCCTTTTCAACTCCCCATCTAGCCTAGACACCTTTACCTATCATGTTAATCACTCCCTGGCCAATACCCCATTCCTCTGTTCTATTGTCCTGCTGCCATTTATCCCAGCAAACCCCAAACCTGACTTAATCCAACTATATGCTTTCTTTGCTCCTAAAGCCGAACAGCTGAATGCTACTAGTACCCTAATTAATCCGTGATCTCCTAATCTCAGTGGAGCCCTGCCTATTGCTTAGAGATCATTCTTCCTCTTCTTGACCTCAATTGTATGTCAAACCTCCCTGTTTTTCCTCTGACCTCTTCCCACTTATTCTTAGCAGACAACCTCACCTCTATTTCACAGAGATGATCGATGTAACCAGATTGACACTGTCTTATAAGCCAATCCACCAGAAAATATAACTGTGCCCAGATATTCCATCAGGGGGCTGCCAAGCCCATCATGCCTGAACTGAGCCTACTGCTCACTTGATTATTGGAAGTAAGCTCCCTGATGGTAAGCATTGCTGAAATAAACAGTACACTGGTGAGTATCTTTCTAGTTAAAGGACAATAAAGTAGCATGGTCAGTCTCTTGAAAGATCTCTCTACCCTGAGAATCCTTCTAAAGATGGTGAAGAGTTTAAATGAAGAAAAAAAGAAACCTATCTTACCTCACAAACATTTAACAACCTTAAATCCAAACATCAAGTTACCATACATCAATATAATTATTACAAATCCCAAGCCAAACAGTCAATTCTCTGATAATTTTTATAAATTCAAAACCATAGTCAGTAAAAGAATATTTATTGTCTGTCATTCACTCTTACCCAAACTCTAATTTCTTTTTTTCTTTTTTCGAGATAGAGTCTCACTCAGTTGCCCTGTGTGAGTGCAGTGGCATCATCTTAGCTCACTGCAACCTCAAACTCCTGGGCTTAAGCGATACTCCAGCCTCAGCCTCCCAAGTAGTTGGAACTACAGGCACATGCCACGATGTCTGGCTAATTTTTCTATTTTTAGTAGAGATGGGGTCTTGTTCTTGCTCAGGTAGGTCTCGAACTCCTGAGCTCAAGCTATACTCCCATCTCAGCCTCCCAGAGTGCTAGGATTATGGACATGAACCACCGCAACCCAGTGTTGATGGGGCTACAAGTCTTTTCCTGAGTTTTTTTTTCCTCCTTGTAGTAATAATAGCTAACACTGATCAGTTTTTGTGTATAATTCTGCTCCTCACAAGACTCTATGAGATAAGAAATATTATTTTTCTCCATTTTCAGCTGAAAAAACAGACTTAAGCATGTTAAGTCATTTTCCCAAGGGCTTACAGCTAGAGAAATGCAAAGGGTAAATTAAAACACAAAGCCTACTCACGCTTGTAATCCTAGCACTCTGGGAGGCCAAGGCAGGTGGATCGCTCAAGGTCAGGAGTTCGAAATCAGCCTGAGCAAGAGCGAGACCCCGTCTCTACTAAAAATAGAAAGAAATTAATTGGACAACTAAAGATATATAGTAAAAATTAGCCAGGCGTGGTGGAGCATGCCTGTAGTCCCAGCTACTTGGGAGGCTGAGGCAGAAGGATTGCTTGAGCCCGGGAATTTGAGGTTTCTGTGAGCTAGGCTGACACGATGGCACGCTAGCCCAGCCAACAGAGTAAGACTCAAAACAAACAAACAAAAACAAAAAACACAGAGCCTAAAAGCAAACTAATCTATATGTTTTGGCATAATGGTTATTAACAGAAACTTCCTGGAAGAATTTGACACCCTAACCCAAATGTTCTTATTTTTTATGCTCCCATATATGCTTACAAACACAAACATGAGAAACCTTCAAATATTATAGCATATTTTATATTCATTCATTCCTACATTCATATTAGGAGGAATATGAATGTTGACCTTTCCTCAATAAGAGGGAAGGTCTAAAGTCAAATCATGCAGATTAAATCCTAAATCTACCATTTTCTTAGCTGTGTAACTTTAAAAATTACTTAATTTTCTCAACTAAAAAATATAAATAGCAATGCAATTATCATCATCACCATACTGGGTTCTCCCACAGATTTAGAGATAATGTATGAATGCACATAGCAGTGGACCTGGCACATAATAAGTCTCAAAGAAATAAAAAAGTTAGCTGTTACAGTAACTATTATTTAAAATGCTTTGAGGCCCTGCACCTACAGGATTCTAGACAGAGCACTGGGTGGCAGGGCTGTACCATAAAGAGGACAAGGCTGTCCCTGCCCTCATAGATCTTGTAGTCTATTGGGGAAGTATTTGATAAAGAAGGAGACGAATGTAGAAATGAAGTACTTCGAATTTTGGTGAAATGTCAAACAATAAATGCACATGTACTGAGACAGAGGACAATGGGAAGGAAGCTAGTATAGAAGGAGTGACGGGGAAGGCCCCTCTAAAGGAGGAGGCATTTTGGCTGAGACTGGATGTTTGAGAAGGATTTTTATGTGAGACAAATCAGGGGCAGAGTGCTGGGCAGAGGGAAGGGCCTGTACAGAAGAAGAGGAGAATGTGGCGTGTTTGAGGAACTGACAGTGCTCAGCCTGACAAGCATGGCAAGCAAGGAGCCCCGCACCTCAGAGTAAGTGTGCATGTGAGTCTAAGTGCAGCGGCAGCTGCTAAGCAAGGGGTGGCAAGCTCTGGTTTACTTTTTAGTAGGATCACTCTGGCTGCTGTGGGGAGAATGTGCTAGAAGAAGGCAAGAGTGGAAGCTGGGAGACTAGCTAGGAGGCAGGGGCAGTCATCCAGCTGAGAGAGGAGGGTGGCTGCATTCAGAATATGGAGGGAAGGAAGGATTTGAGATATTCTGGAGGCTAGGCTGACAGGCCATGCTGAAAGATCAGACGTGAGGCGAGAAAACAGGAAGTGTCAAGGACGACTTTCAGGTTGTCCTGAACAATGAGTAGACAGCAGAAACACTGACACAAGGCTGGAGGGGAGAGAAAGGAGAAGGCAGAAATGAGGAATACAAATTTAGAAGTTTGAGAGGGGATTGAGAGATCAGTTTTGAACATGGGAAGCTTGAGATCACTGTGAGGCAGCAAGGAGAGCTAGCAGGAATGCCGTAGCTGAAAATGCAAATCTGGAACGAGAGAGAGGGTGGAAGCCCTGACGGAGGGAGTTATCTGCATCCAGAGGGTATTAAAGTCCTGGAAATGGATGAGATCGTTTAGAGAGAGAACATGATGAAGGAAGGAAGGCAGCAGAGCCAGAAAAGAAATAAGAAATCAAGTTGGTAATCCAAAACTGAACATGGCAATGTAGCCCACAGAAAAACATATAGAACTGCCCCAAATACATGCTCAATAAATACCTGTAGAACAAATAAAAAATTCTCAACACATTCTTAACATATTCTTCTAGGCCTTAAAACTTTTTTTTTCCATTTAGGATTCCTCCCCACTCCTCACCCCCAAGTCCTTGTATATTTGGAGTGTAAGAAAAACAAAAGTTTTTGAAGGTCTCTGGACTGTGTTCGACAGGATTTTTTTTAGAGCAAAAAGCAAGCCTTTTTTCAAAAACTCACTAAAATTAAAAGTAGCCTACCTAAAGTTCAAACTTTTAAAAAGCTTATACTCACATATTAGCATCTCTGTAAAAATTCTTTCACAATTTTTCCCATCCTCATAAATGAAAATGCAATTATATGTTTTACTGTAGATGTTGTTTCATCCTGAAAGATGAAACTGGTACTTTCAAACAGTTCAAGAGTCACGTGAGAGATGCAAAATGCCCAAAAGGCCAAGGATTTGTTTTTAAATGTTTTTTAAAAAACCCAAAACTGGCCAGGCACAGTGGCTCACACCTGTAATACTAGCACTCTGGGAGGCAAAGGTGGGAGGATCATCTGAGGTCAGGAGTTCAAGACCAGCCTGAGCAAGAGCGAGACCCCGACTCTGCCAAAAATAGAAAAATTAGCCAGGCGTGGTGGCACATGCCTGTAGTCCCAGCTACTCCAGAGGCTGAGGCAGGAGGATTGCTGGAACCCAGTAGTCTGAGGTTGCAGTGAGCTATGATGATGCCACTGTGCTGTAGCCAGGGAGACAGAGCAAGACTGTCTCTCAAAAACAAAAAATCTTAAGTATACCTGTTAGACCATCCAAAAACTGATAAGCAGGGAAATGAAAAGGATAGAATTACCAGGAAAATAAGTAAATGTAACAGCTACTCTCCAAATGAAAACACATTAAAGCTGTGATGGGTATCTGGGTATCTGTTGACACCAAAAAACCCACTATGCTCTTGAGGCTTATACTAAGAATGACCAAATTGAAATCACAACTGTAAACATAACTGGGACACTTTATACTTTTCAGAGATTTCCAATGTGACACAAGAAATAATAGCACATAAGAAGGAAAGCCAGCAACATTTGCCAAAAATGTTCCTTCCCTCAATTATTCAAGTTAAATCAAGACTGTAATTCTTTTTAAGATCATAAGTCTCACTTTGTAATATTCTTCTTCTCAGATATGGAAGAGAAAGGAATACCCTGACTTTTCAGAGGTTGTTTTTCCACCCCATGATATAGCTATCTAAAAGACTAGAAGGCTACCTGCAAAGTCATATGAATAGATGGATAATGAGCATTCATTTGTTCATTCATTCCTTCAACAAATATTAAGTAGCTATAATGGGGCCAGGTGTGATTCTGAGCCCTAAGAATACATCAGTGAAAAAAGTCTCACTCTTCTGGGCTTATGTGGGAGAGAGAGACAATAAACAAACAATTAAATATACATTACCAAGTGGTGGTAAGTAAAGCAGGGTAAGGAGGACAGGAGTGGTCAGGGAAAGCCTGACTTTGCGACATTTGAGCAGAGACTTGAAGGAGTAAGGAAGTCAATCATGACAATGTTCAGAGACCAGAGTTCTAGGCAGAGGGAACAGCAAATGCAAAGGCACTGAGGCCAGAGTATGCTTGACATTTTTAAGGAATAGCAAAGAGATTTGTCTGGCAAGGCTGGAAGTGAGAACTGGGGATAGCCTGCTAGACCACAGCAATAACTTTGGATTTTACTTTAAGATGAGAAGCTGTTGGAGGGCTCTCAGCAGAGGATTGACATGATCTGACTTCATTAAAGGATCATGAAAGGAACACAAGTTCCCACTCATAAAACCAAGACATCTCTCTCACAGTCTCATTATATGTGAAAGAAAATAGCATAGAATATAAATCTTACAGTAGGGTAGCATTTTTGTAAGAAAAAATACATATACATGAGAACAAAAAACTAAAAGGATCAATACCAAATTGTGGTTTACTACGGTTTGTAGAATTAAGGGTTTGGTTCTTTTTTTCTTATGCTTTCCTTTGTTTTTCAAGTTCTCTGCCTTAAACATAAATTACTTCTGTAATTTTTAATGCTATCTTAAAAAAGAAAAAGCACTCCACCATGAGACTTCTCTAGTCTGAAATCTTACTTCAACACGGGGGAAAAAACCCAAAACAAAAACAACATGGAGAACATTTTTTCCAAAAATTACCACACTTCCCATGCAGTGTTTGCCTGTCATGAACCACTGCACAAATCATGCTCCGCTCAATTGCATCAAGGTCACAAAACCAACTTGGTTAATATGTTTATCATTACATAGTAGCTCTGTCCTCTACAGCAACTTTGATACCATCTTTCCAAGGCAGCAACAGAAGGGCCCTTTTCATTCATTTTCTGAATCTCTTTGATACTACTTTGCCGCTTCTGGATTTTTCCACTGTATGTCTCTTAGAAACAAATTAAGCCCGAGTAAGTTGTTCCAGCTAATGAAGTGCGCTTTTGGCTCTTTTTCCATGGTTGAGAATTATCCAGCAAAACACCAATTGTTTTTAGGACTCATTTTCTCTTAGTTTTGAAATATTGCAATTCTAAGTTACCACAAATAAAGAAAATCAAGATGACAACGTACAAAAACATGTATAAATGGAAACTACCGTAATCCTTTTTTAAATTGAGGATATGTGGACACCTCATGAATAAACATTTGGGATATCTAGATAAATATATACTATGTGTTCACATAGATAAAAACAGAAAGGAGTATGCCCTCCCTCCTCACTCCCCCCCCACCCCCCGCACCAACCCGCATAACAGCTTCTCGAAGGGCACAAGCCCAGGGCAATCACTGCTCAGAAATGCAAACCATGCAACTCAAAATGAGTCAAGCTCTCAAACACTTTCCACCTAAGCCCCACGTCCCATCCACTCCCCAGTCACTTCCAAGAGGCTTCTCTGAATGAAAACCCCCAACTGGGCAGGCTTAACAAGCCCCAGACTCCTCTCACACGCCATTCCAGGGCACCTGGGAACCCGGACGGAGCCCACGTGCAGTGTTTTCGCGAGGGCAAATAAGGGCTCCAGGATTCAGGATGCTGCTGTACCCCGAGTGGCTCGAGTCCCGGCTCGGCCGCCTTCCCTGGCCGAGCCGACGCTCTTTACACCAGAGGCATGGGCTGCCACACCAGCAGCGCGCAGCGGGCCGCGGAGTGCAAGCGAGCGGGCACACCCGCACCCTCCCTCGGGCAGGGGCCGGTGTGGACGCCCCTCGCCACCCACCCTGCTCCCTTGCGACTGTGCGGCCCGCGGGGCGGCCACGACCCGAGGACCCCCCGACGCCAGAGCCCCAAGCCCCGAGCCGGGGGGTGATGACAGATGGGCGGAGGGCGGGGCTCCGGGGGGAAGGGGCGGAGCCTCCCAGCATGGGGGTGACGGCGGCTGACAGAAAGACCGGGACAGCGGCGGGAGGGGGCTGACGAGGACTCGGGCCAGGGGCCAGGCGTGGCGGGAAGGAGCTCGCGCGCACACGGGGGCTGACAGGCAGAGAGACACACAGACACCGGGGACTGACAACCGCGGGGGCACACGGGGCCGGCGGGCCGCGGCGGGCGCTCACCTGGCAGCGGCGGCGGTGGCAGCGCCCGCGGCCGGGCCGCTCTCCCCGCGCTGCGGGCCTCCCTCCCGGCGGGCGGGCGGCGCAGGCCCCGCGGAGGCGGCGGCGGAGACGCCGGAGCCGCGGACTGCTGAGCGGCGGGGACGCAGCTGCACCAACCGACTCCGGGCCGCTCGGCTCGGCCGCGCTCGGAGGCGCTCGACTCGGCTCGGCCCCGCTCGGTTTGGCTGGGGGCGTGGCCCGCGGCCCCCCGCCCAGGTCGCCTCCGGCGCCCGCGGGGCGGGGCTTTGGAGCGGGCGCGAGCCCCCTGACGTCGTGGGGAGCAGCGCTCGCCCCGGGCGCATGCGCGGGCGGCCGCCCCGCTCTTCGCGGCGTGGAGCTACAGGAGACAGGGAAGGGGGGGCCTGGGGCGGATACTGCAGCCCCCAGAGGTTCCTGGCTTTTGTACTCCATATCCTGGCCCTTCTAGGGGACCACCTACGGAAGGCCACACCAGGTTACACTTTCAAACGGACACGTAGGCCGGGCAAGGACTCCCCCCACTCTAGAGTTTCCCAGCGAGCGGCGCCTGAGAGTGGGTCTGTCTTTCACCCCACCAAGGTTTCACTGCGGTTTTTAATATCCTCGTGTTTCTTAAAAGTAATAACCGAAACAGACTTCTCATTACAGCTTTCTTGACATTAAGGCTTCAGGTACTTGAGCCTTCAAGCATCAGTTAACCTCTCTGGGGTCCGGTAATGCAGTCCTTCCTTCGTAGCTATTGTGTAACCTGTAAACCTAGGGTGGGTCTGGGCCCTTTTCTGAATTCTTGTCACGTGTTCCAAGCACCTTTTTTGTTATGGAAACCAAGTTTGTAGCACATATGCTCAGAAAGTGGCCCCCACCCTTAGAATCCAGTGATTAATACACGGCAAGAGCTCTACAGTCTCGCACACCTGAGTGGGAATCCCGGCTCTGCATTAATCTGGCGGATTAATAATTGGCTGAGTGACTTTGGACATGTTAATCTCTCATCCACAAAAGTGCAATGACATATTAGTAACTAAGCCAATAGGATGATTAAAAGGATTAAATGACAACACATATGAAGGTTTCTGCACAGTGCCTGGTGTTCAGTAAATGAGGCTGACTTTATCTGCAGGTTGCGTTAGAACCTTCAGATTCTGAAAACCAACGAAAATACACGTATGAGCAATATGTCAAATTTAACACGTTCACAGTCAAACACTCGAACTTACCGCTTGCCCTTAGACAGTCTTCCCTTCTTCCTCAGTTAACGTCAACTCCATCCTTGTGGTGACTCAGGCCAAAGCACTGCAGGCATCTTTGAGCCTCTTTTCCAATCATATCCCACGTGCAATCCCTTAGCAAAGCCTATCAGCTCTACCGTTAAAATATCCTCTTCTGGCTGGGCGTGGCAGCTCACACCTGTGATCCTAGCACTCCAAGAGGCCGAGGCGAGAGGATCACTTAAGCTCTCAGGAGTCTGACAGCAATCTGAGCAACAGGGAGACCCCCTTTCTACTAAAAATATAAAAATTAGCCCTGCTGGGTGGCATGTGCCTGTAGTTACAGCTACTTGGGAGGCTGAGACCAGGAGTTTGAGGTTGCAGTGAGCTACAATGACATCACTGCATTCTAGCCAGGGTGACAGAGCAGGACTCTGTCTCAAAAAAAAAAAAAAAAAAAAAAAAAACACCCTCTTTCCCTCTTTTTCCTGCTCTCCTTCCTGGAATATTACAATACCTGTCCTCCCTCATTCCATGCTGCTTTCATAGAGCTTCTTCTTAACATAGCAGCCAGAAGGATTCTGTTAAAAACCTAAGTCAAACATGGTTTTTTTTCCTCTCCTCTGAAGCCTCCAATGGTTTCCAAACTCACTCAAAGTAAAAACCCAAATGTTTTTCTGCAGGACTCCAAGATCCATCATATGTGATCTGCCCTCCTTCCACTTAGCCTCCTCTACCTCTCTGAGTCTCCTTCCACCCTACCCCCTCACTCTATTCCAGCCACACTAGCCTCCTTCTTGCTCCTGGAACATAGAGGCTCACATCTACCTCAGGACCTTTGCACTTGGTGTTTCTTCCCCCAGATATCAGAAAGTCATGTGCCCTCACTCCAAATTTCTGTCCAAAAATCACCTCCCTGGAAGGACTTTCCCAGACCACTCTACTAAAATATCAAGTTCCAACCTCATCACTCTATCCCTTCATCCTCCTTTACTTTTCCTCCTAGCCTTTGTAACCTAAATATCATTTGTAATGTCCCCGAGGGCAGGAACTTTGTTTTTTGCATCTGCAGCATCTGAAACATGGGCTATGTCCAGGAAATCAGTAAGTATTTCTTGAATGAATGAGAATGTATATAGGATATATTGCTTCAATTTAACTTCATTTATTCAATAAACTTTTCTGAGCATCTGTTTTAATCCAGGCACTGTGGGATCCAGAGATAAACAAAATATTTTCCCAACCCCTAAGGAACTCAGTATTTCAGAGGAGACAGACATGTAAAGAAATACCTCTGAAAGAAAATATGTAACAATAGATGGATGTGCCAACTGCTTTGGGAAGCACAGAGAATAGCATAATTAATGGTGTACAGGAGGGTGTGGAAAGTCTTTCCAGAAGAGGTGACATTGGGGATGGGTCTGAAGAGGTGATGAGACAGGGACCCCAGGCAGAAGAAACAGCAAACAGCATGCAGTTAATGCCAGCGTTGTGAGGTATGTCACAAATGTTGTTTACCCAAGGAGACAAAATATTTTCCATTAAAAAATTAAGTTAAAGCCCAGTGCAGTGGCTTATGCCTGCCATCCCAGTGACTTGGAAGGCTGAGGCAAGAGGATCACTTGAAGTCTGGAGTTCAAGACCAGCCTGGGTAACATAGCAAGACTCTGTCTCTAAAAAAAAAATGTTTTTAAAATTAGCCAGGCATGGTGGGGTGCAACTGTAGTCCCAGTCACTTGGAAGGCTAAGGCAGGAGGATCACTTGAGCCCAGGAGTTTGAGCCTGTAGTGAGCTATAATAATGCCACTGTACTCTAGCCTGGGTGGCAGAGCAAGACCCCATCACAAAAACAAACAAGCAAACAAAAAACCAACTTTTTTAAATTAAGCAGATCTGCTTAAGTGAAGCAGATTCCAGGTGAGCCCTATAATAATGTCACCTGCACTCACTCACATCCTTATGAGCTTTCTCAAGCAAGAAAGAAATGGCCAGAAGTAAAGTGGATGCAATACAATTACAACCTGACTTCTATTTCATTGGAATGGTCTACACCTGTGAATTCTTTGTGTCTGGATCCAGAAGCAAAGAACACGTATCAGTTAGGAGTTTGCTGGCTGCAAGTACCAGTAATCTATCAGGCCAATTTAAGGAAAATAAAAGGGGATAAGGGGACTTAATTTTGAGGCTTTTAGGGATGAGGGAGCATCTCTCAGAGGCCAAGGGTAAGAACTCAGCTGGGCATTTGGATGAGTTGGAAGTAGAGCACAGGGGAGCCAGTGGAACTCTTCAGCAAACTTGTTTTCTCTGCTTCCAAGTAACACATTGGGAAATGTGTCTATCAACCACTCCCAAGTATATGATGCAATTCCAACTACCCAGAGAGACAGTAAAACTCCCTAATCATTCCAATTCCAAAATCCCATAGAAAAGGCTCTAATTAACCCAACTTGAATCAGGTGACCTAATCCCGCAAAACAATCATGGTTCCAGGTCATGAAGTTCACTAGGAACCCAAAAAATCAAAAATCAAAAAATGGTCAATTACCAAAAAAAGGAAAATTGTTTCTAGTTGAGGAGATATCTTAAAAGAAGTCCCCCATAGGTGGGAGCATGGTAGTTCATGCCGATAATCCCAGCACTTTAGGAGGCCAAGGCAGGAGGATTGTTTGAGGCCAGGAGTTTGAGACCAGCCCAGGCAACATAGGGAGACCCCATCTCTTAAAAAAAGAAGAAGTCCCCTACAGAACCATTAGTTCCACTTAGTAGCAAAATCCCTGGGAGACATTTGGTAATGACATAGGAAATAATTATTAAGTTCCTGAGTTCTGTACAGTAGGGGCACCCATTTTAGGTGGCCCTAATCAAAACAGAAAGTTGTTCTTTTTCCAAGGAAAAAAGTAGACAAAAACTGGGGTGGTCTCCATAAGTCCTCTGTAGGCACATGTTGTACTTTCTTACAGTTTGGATTTGTGAACGGCCATGTGACTTTCTTTGATCAATAATATGTGAGTGGAAGTACAGTCATACATGGCTTAACAACAGGGATATGTTCTGAGAAATGCATCATCAGGTGATTGCATCATTATGCTAACATCATGGAGTGTACTTACACAAACCTAGATGGTATAGCCTCCTACCATCTAGGATACATGGTATATAGCCTATAGCTCCTAGGCTACAAGCCTGTACAGCGTGTTACAGTACTGAATACTGTAGGCAATTGCAACATAATGGTATTTGTGTATCTAAACATAGAAAAGATGCGATAAAAATGAGATATAAAAGATAAAAAATGGTACACATGTATGGGGCAGTTACCGTGGTTGGAGTCTGCAGAACTGGAAGTTGCTCTGTGTGAGTCAGTGTGTGGTGAGTGAATGTGAAAGCCTGGGACATTACTGTATGCTACTGTAGACTTTATGAATATTATATACTTAGGCTGCACTAAATGTATTTTAAAATGTTTTTCTTTCTGCAATAATAAATTAACCTTAACTTATTATAAGTTTTTCACTTTATATACTTTTTAATTTTTTAACTTTTTGACTCTTTTGTAATAACATTTATTGTAAAACACAAATACATTGTAACAGCTGTAGAAAAATATTTTCTTTCTTTATGTTATTCTATAACCGATTTTTCTATTAAAATTTTTTTCATTTAAAAAATTTTTTTCTTAAAAGCTAAGACACAAACACACACATTAGCCTAGGTCTACATGGGATCAGGATCATTGACATCACGGTCTTCCATCTCCACACCCTGTCCCACTGGAAGGTCTTCAGGGATAATAATATACGTAGAGCTGTCATCTATGATAATAATGCCTTCTTCTGGAATACCTCCTGAAAAACCTGCCTGGGATTGTTTTACAGGTTTTTTTATATATATATAAGCAGAAGGACTATATTCTAAAATAATGATAGAAAGTATAGTACAGTATGGCACAATGGCCCACACCCATAATCCTAGCACTTTGGGAGGCCAAGGCAGAAGGATTGCTTGAGCCCAGGAGTTCGAGACAAGCCTGGGCAATAGTGAGACCCCGTCTGTACAGAAAATTTAAAAATTAGGCAGTCATGGTGGTACGTGCCTATAATCCCAGCTACTCCAGAGGCTGAAGCAGGAGGATTCTTTCAGCTCAGCAGTTGGAGGCTGCAGTAAGCTATGATGATGCCACTGCACTCTAGCCTGGGCAACAGAATGAGACCCTGCCTCAAAAAAAAAAAAGAAGAAGAAATAGTATAGTAAATACATAAACCGATAATGATCACTGTCAAGTATTATGTACTGTACATAATTGTATGTGCTATACTTTTATATGACTGGCCGTGCAGGTTTGTTCACACCAGCATCACCTAAGCACGTGAGTAATGTGTTGCACTATGACTTTGTGATGGCTACAAAGTCACTAGGCAACAAGAATTTTTCAGCTGTATTATAATTGTATGGGACTTCCGCCTTATATGCAGAACATTGTTGACCAAATGTCATTATGCGTCACATGACTCTACATCACTCTCAGGTCCAAAGCAGAGTCTTGATGAGATATTTGCACATCCATGTTTATAGCAGCATTATTCATAATAACCAATGGGTCCAAACAACTCGAGTGTCTATTGACAGGTGAATGGAAAAACAAAAATGTGGTATATACATACAATAGAATAATATTAGACAGCCATAAAAGGGAATGAAATTCTGACACATGCTAGATGAACTTTGAGGACATTATGCAAAGTTAAATAAACCAGTTAGAAAAGAGCAAATATGTATGATATTTGATAGTTACAATTTCACTTACAAAGTACCTGAGTAGTAGAAATTCATAGAGACAGAAAGTAAAGTGGTAGTTGCCAGGGGCTAGGGGGAAGGGAGAATGGGAAGTTGTTGTTTAATGAGTACAGGGTCTCACTTTTGCAAGATAAAAAGAGTTCTGAAGATTGCACAACAAAGTGAATGTACTTAACACTATGAACTGTACACTTAAAAATGTTTAATATGGTAAGTTTTGTTATGTGTATTTTACCACAACTATTAAAAAATCCAACAGAGAAGATAAAATGACATAATGAAAAATACTTGGTTGATCTGAAGAAAGAAAGAAAAAGAAAACAGGGATAAAATTCAGGTAGGACAAATAGCAAGATTATAGACTTAAATGGTTTGGAATCGTATCTGTAAGAACATTAAATGTGAACGGACTAAATATTCTAATAAAAGGAAAAACACTGATGGACTGGATTTAAACTAACAAACAAACAAGACTCAAATACCCCATGTTTGTAGTGACATGCTTTAAGGAAATATAGGTTAAAAAGGTAAAATGGAAATATTTTAGAAAATACTTAAATAATACCTATCTTGGCTGGGCACACTGGCTCACACCTGTAACCCTAGCACTCTGGGAGGCTGAGACAAGAGGATCTCTTGAGCTCAGGAGTTGGAAACCAGTCTGAGCAAGAGCAAGACCTGGCAAGAATATGACAAAAAAAAAAAAATCACAGACCAATATCTCTCCTGACCATAAATGCAACAATCCTAAACAAAATGTTAGCAAATCAAATTGAGCAATAAATAGAAAGGACAACAAATCATAACCAAGTGGACCTTATCCCAGAAATACAAATTGGTTTAACATTAAAAAACCAGAACTGCTGAAATTTTTTTAAAAAATGATATTAAGAGTGTTGGCAAGTTTGTGAAGCTATTGACAAGAAAAACATGAAATAGAAAAATTAAAGTCCTGTGTCATTCATGTATATGCAAAAATTGAAAAAAAAAAACATGTCCAGCACTGTATTTATTCCAGAAATGTAAACATTAACATTACCCAAAGAATACTTCACCACCTTAACAGATTAAAGAAAAAATATCATATGATCATTTTAGTAGATACAAATATGGCATTTAATCAAATTGAATATTCACTCATGAAAAAATAAACTTCTTAAACTAAAAAGGGATAAATACCCAAAAACTATGGTCAATACCCTATTTGATCATGAAGTATTAAAAGTTGTCCCTTGAGATTGATAATGAGACAAGGGTGTCCACTATCACTACTTTCCATTCCACATTGTGCTGGAGCTCTGAACTGGCACAATAAAATAAGAAAAATAAATAAAACACCATAAAGAATTGGAAAGGAACAAAACTATCATTTGTAAACACTATTGTATATGTAGGGGGGAATAAGTAAATGGACCTAGATAAAAATTAGAAATAATAAGTGAATTTAGCAAGATTACTGAATACAAAATCAATATACCAAAGTCAACCTTATTTCTGTATTCCAGTGAATGTCAGAAAATAGTTTTTACAAAGATACTTTTTGAAAGAGGGAAAACAAATACCACAGGCCTATGAATGGATCTCACAAAAGACATGTAAAAACTCTGTGGAGAAAACCATGAGCATTTTAATAGATATTAAAGAATAAATTTATAATGGATTGATATAGCATGTTGATTGAAAGACTCAATGTTGTAAAGCTATCATTCTTTCAAATCAAAACAACTCCAGCTGACTTTTCATATAGAACTTGACAAAATGATTCTAATATAAGATTTATATGAAACTACAGAAAGCCAAGAACAGCCAAGGTGTTCTTGAAAAAATACAAGGGGGGAGGATTTGCTCTATCAGCTAAAAAGATTTATAATAAAGCTCTAATTATGAAGACAGTAAGGTATCGGCACAAGAGTAGATGAAAAGCAACAGAGGAGAGAAACCCAAAACAGATCAGTGATAAAGATATAATAGCGAGGAAGGAATTAGCAAAGGAGTAAACAGGTGGAAAACCATAGCATGCTTGTGGGTTAGCAGAATCAACATTGTTAAAATGTCTATACTACACAAAGTGATCTACAGAGTCAATGCAATCCCTATTAAAATACCATCATCGTTTTTCACAGATAGAGAAAAAATAATTTTACGCTTCACATAGAACCAGAGAAGACCCCGTTTAGCAAAAGCAATCCTAGGCAATAAAAACAAAATGGGACATATCAATTTACCAGACTTCAAACTATACTACAAGGCTATAGTAATTAAAACAGCTTGGTCCTGGAACAAGGAAATTGACCAGTGGAACAGAACTGAGAACCCAGATATAAAACCATCGTCATATAGCCATCTAATCTTTGACAAAGCAGACAAAAACATACACTGGGGAAAAGAATCCTTATTCAATAAATGGTGCTGGGAAAACTGGATAGCCACATGTAGAAGACTGAAACAGGATTAATACCTTTCACCTCTCACAAAAATCAACTCACGCTAGGTAACAGACTTAAACCTAAGGTGTGAAACTATTAGAATTCTAGAGGAAAACGTTGGAAGTACTCCTCTAGACATTGGCCTAGGCAAAGAATTTATGAAGAAGACCCCAAAGGCAATCACAGCAACAACAAAAATAAATAAATGGGACCTGATCAAATTAAAAAGCTTCTGCACAGCCAAAGAAACTGTCACAAGAGCAAACAGACAACCTACAGAATGGGAGAAAATTTTCACAAGCCACACATCCAATAAAGGGCTGATAACTAGAATCTATTTAG